>CAKAOH010028808.1:0-25089 GCA_916701665.1 Sebastiscus tertius
TCCACCGGTGTCAGGAGCCCATTGATTAGTGTGAAGGTTATTTAGGGTAAAAACAAAATGGAATCTCTAATCATGTTGTTCCCTGCGGCATCTTATGAATATTTGAAGTGCTGTATGTCTAATGTGGTCCAGCTTCTCAGCTTCTCATTACAATCTATCATGTATTTATATGTGTGTGTGTATGTTTGACGACTGATCCCGTGGTGCTTCATTCTCTGTGGTTGCTTCATGCGCTGCTAGTCTTTATGTATATGCGTCTCTCTCTCTCTCTCTCTCTCTCTCTCTCTCTCTCTCTCTCTCTCTCTCTCTCTCTCTCTCTCTCTCACACTGCTTGCAGGCCCATGCGCAGCACATTTCTCCCTGTGTTACGTAACTCCCCGTCTGAATCCTGGTCACAGGGATAAAAATAGGCTGATAAATAAATAAATAAAGAGGAAGCAGAGAGAGAGAGATAAGATGTGCGCCCCTCAGGGAGAGTTGGCCCAGTCAGAGTGAGAGGCAGACAGACATCCATGTTTCTTCTTCATCCCTCACATCCCCTTTCATCAGCCTTTTTCTCCTACTCACTTAATTATTATCATCTTTTATTCCCATTTTCCATCATCGTCCTCTTTCTTTAGCTCCTTTCCACCCGCAGCAAAAAAAACCTTCTACATGAGCAACATACTTGATAAGAAGGAGAATTAATCACACACTTTCTGTGCACATGTTTTACATCAAGTCATACTACATTTATGTTTTGGTGCATTTCCATATTGTCTTATTGTGTTCTGCTGTTATTTTGTGCAAACTCAAAAAAAATCATATTTCTATCTAATTACATTCGTGGTATGTTTTCACACAATTATGTTCTAGGGATTCATTCAGTGCATCTGTCTCCCTTTTCTAATCTCACCAACGTTTCCTCTCAGGAACAATCCATTATGTCCGCTTCTCCTGGGAGAGACGGACAGAGAGACGAGAGTCTGCAGGTCCTGATTAAGTCTTAAAGGGAAATGTCACCAATTTAAAAATGTGTGTTATTCCTGACTCATTCAAACAGCTTTATGAATAGGAAGCTATTTTTACATTATTGAATTTCTACTTTTTAGAGCTGTCCTCAACCAAAGACAATTTTAGTCGACTAACACTCAACTAATTGATTGGTTTGAGATTTAGTGATTTTAATCAACAGATCTGTAAAACTGAGTTTCTCCACAAAGATTCACACAAAAGCACCACTTTATATGAGCGTTACATTGAATGGTGTCCCACCACAAAATGGCGTTTGACGGTTCCAAGTCTCATTTGGACCCAAATAATTAATGTCGTCTGTGGACGGAAGAATGGGAAGAATAGACAATAATCAATTTGACATTTCAGAATTTAATGTCAGCATTTTTAAGATAATTTATTGGACAACAAACAACAGTCCAAACAATAAAACTTTTCAGTATATATAGGATATATACAGTAAATTACACCATAAGGCCATGCATCAAAGGTCTATTAAAATAGGAATACAAATACATAAATATATTAAAAATTTAATTAAAATGAATACATTTTAAAATAAAAGTAAAAAAAACAGTTGCAGGGTTTACGTACGAAAATAAAAATGTTTAAAAGGCTATGTTATGTTAATTTCAGTGGCTATCATGCATTATATCGTGCATATTATTGAGCATGAAAAAAACATAAAAAAAACAAATAATCAACTAAAGAAATCTTAGTCAACTAAGACCAAAAGACCGATTAGTCGAGGGCAGGCCTACCATTTTTACCTAAGTAAAAGATCTGAATACTTATCCCACCACTGCACGGCATTGACTCTGTTATTCCCTATATCAGGACACCTGAGAGTGTGTTATCGCTGTTATACCACGGCTGGTGGTGTTCAAATCGTCATTCATATTTTTGTAGATTTGATTGTTTGTAGCCAGTTTAACTTGTAGTTAGGTCTGTTTTGTTTTACCAGAACCATGTTAAGTGATTTTAACAGACACTTCTAAACTCAACCGTCCGCTCTTCTTTCTCCTTCAGGGCTCACGAACAAGAGTTGACGAAGAGGCACGAGAGGGAGCTCGCCGAAATGAGCGCCGTCCACAGCAGAGAGACTCAGAACATGCTGTCAGACTTCAACAAAGCCCAGGAAGTGCTCAAAGACAAGATCTCCGCCCTCCAGATACTGTAAGTACACACCGTAAACACACTGTGTGCTTTGTGTGGTCTTCAGAAAGCTTTGCATCAGTGGAGGTCTGCGGCTCAGAGGAATAGCTCTTATATAATTCTTAACTCAGGTCGACCTATTCGTCCTAGATAATGTAATTGTGTGTTGTCAGGTGCCAAGTGGAAGCTTAAAGCGACAGACAGGTTTTCTCTGGGGAGGATAGCAGACGATGCGTTCATTCTACAGATTTAACCCTCTTTATCTTCTGCACTTTGGATCTTCTAGTCGAGCTGATGATCAAATGTGGGGAAAACAAGTTAAACACTGTGCTTTTCTTTTTGTCCGTGCAATAACCTACAAAATCACGGCGTCATATAAATTAGGGCATATCTAAACTGTTAATCATATCGGAGCAGACGCATCCAGGCAGACTATTTTTGTATGCGTCAGGTGAAGTGCGGTATAAATACACAGGCGGCTGTGATGAATTACATTCTTCTCAGCTAATCATATTGCTCATGTCATACGTTATAAACAGCTGCAGCAAGCACGACGGTGCATGACGAAACTGGCTCGCCATGAAAAGGCAGCAAGCAAGAGAGATTTACCGTCGCAACCTCAATCTGTACCTGAGCCACATTCTTCTGGAAACGATGTATTTCCATTTGCAAAAAACAAAGACGAGCACAAAAAGATAAAATTACTCCATGAAATCAAAGATTTAAAAAAAAAAAAGAAACACAAATGCCAGCGTTGTCTAGTGCTCCTGTATCAATATTCATGTAGTCACACTGTCACACATGGTTCTGCAGTCTTTGATTTAAAAAACTCTGTCTGGACTTAGGGCTTAGGTGCTGTGCAGTTGTTGAGGGGGTGGTGGTGGTAAGGTTTTTGACTTATAACTATACAATTTTACATCATTTAGGACCATTATTATTGCTATAGATAACGTCTGAACATGTTATTCTTCTGACAATGTTTGCATATTCTGTAAATCAAAAGAGCAGAATCAAAAAACTGAACATCGTTTTATCACTGCGTAACACCGCGTCCTTACTGGATGCGTTAAATATGCACTTCTGTTCTACCTCATGTAAACAAACCACATACATATCAGCTGTGTGCTCCATATCAGACTGGAGACCGCACGTAACCACTTCAAAGATGGGTTAGTAGTACTTGCTATCTACGTTTGTAGCCTACTTTTTAAACAGAAAACACACGTCTTATATTGTGATATTTACTGGAAATGACATAGAATATACAGTAGCCCGCCGTGTATCTGAGTGAAGCCAGTAAAAAAAAGTTAATTTCAGACCCTGGTCTTATAAAATATTGATTTCAGCTCTACTGGTATCAAAATGGAAAACTAGATTTCAACCCCCTTGGATGGTTGGCCAAACGAACTGTACAGTGTGGAGAAACTTCTGTCTACATATCAAATATCAGTTAGAACTTGAAGAACTTGCAGAGATCAAAGGGGATGTATAGACTCCCATGAAATAAGGATCAAAGACATTTAGCTTCATGATACTGGAGTTGAAGAAATGTCTTTTATTTCTGAATGTGAAGAGGGAGATTTATATTATTGATGACAAGCAGTGAGGATACTGTAGGAAAGACTGCTGTAGTGGATCTAAAGAGTGAAAGAATACAAGAGAGAGAGAGCTGTGGGGATGGTTAACACTAAAGAGAATGAGGAGAAGAGAGTGTATGGGATGTGACATGAATGACTGCAGGTGAAGACAGAGATTCAGAGATGGATGGAGAGAGAAAAAAGAGTGGAGGAGTTGAAAGGTATATTTTTTTGCCGGTGGGCAGTGGATGATGCCAAGTCATGAGGGAAATGATCTAAACCAAACCTCAAGAGAAAATGGTACAGTTACAGAGAGAGACAGAAGTTAACAGAGTGAGATAAAGAAAGAAAAGCCATATGGAAAACTCTGTGGTGTGTGTGTGTGTGTGTGAGAGAGAGAGAGAGTCAGGAGACGTGTAGCGAGCTAGCATCCTCTTCAGAGCTGACCTCCTTTTAGTCTGACTCAGTTGAGAGCAAAGCGCCACCCGCTGGACTAAAGAGGATATGCTTTCAAATAGAGCTGAATGTTTGTGGGCCGTTATTACATCTAAATGCCACATTAAAACACTTTGTTACGGCACACACACACTGTAATACACAAGATCTGTAGTTAAAGAGGGTCTTGCGTACAATACAAGGACAATTGGACAGATGCTGATACAAAAAGTAAAGACCTAGAAATGTTCCAATATCGTCTCTGTTGATTTATAATGCAGTAGAATCAACTACTGCGCTCGCTGTTCGGGGCGTTTTCTCTTTTGTTCTTCCATTATATTTGCAAATTAACAATATAACTATAAAAGTGCTCTCAGTAGAGTGCAGATCCCCGCCATGTGTGTATGCAAAGACTACTGCTGTAATGTTTGATTGAATGAATACAAACCACAAAACAGTGCTACAGGAAACGACTCCTAAAACCCATTTTCAATTGCATGATTGTCCATAATTAATCGCACATTTTTTATCTGTTCAAAATGTACCTTAAAGGGGAATTTGAGTATTTAATACTCTTATCAACCAGGGAGTGGGCAAATATGCTTTCTTTATGCAAATGTATGTAAATATTTATTATTGGAAATCAGTTAACAACACAAAACAATGACAAGTATTGCCCAGAAACCCTCACAGGTACTGCATTTAGCATAAAAATATACTCAAATCATAACATAGTAAACTCAAGCCAAACAGGCAACAACAGCTGTCAGTGTGTCAGTGTGCTGACTTGACTATGACTTGCCCCAAACTGCATGTGATTATCATAAAATGGCCATGTGTGTAAAGGGGAGACTCGTGGGTACCCATAGAACCCATTTTCACCCCTTTGAAAATGACCATGCCAGCTTTCCCTCGCCAACATTTAGCGCAAGTTTGGAGCGTTATTTAGCCTCCAACCCGACAAGCTAGTATGACATGGTTGGTATCAATGGATTCCTTAGGTTTTGTAGTTTCATATGATACCAGTATCTTCCCTCCAACTTTAAAACTGAGCCCGCTACAACTTCCGTAAAAGATTGATTGTGTTAATGCGTAAAAGAAATTAGTGGCGTTAAAATGAATTTGCGTTGACACGTTAACTTTGACAGCCCTAGTTTTTAGTTAGATGCCTAAAATAAGGTCTGTGGTTAACACGAGCTTAAGAGATCATAACGTGACTACTAAACGTCATCACGCCGACTCGTCCTCCTTTACAGCCTCGTTGTTTATACTCACGTTCATGCGACCGTGGTATAGTTCGTTCATAGCCTGACGTTAGCTTTTTACTTCTGGCGAATGTATTCTCACTTCAAAAATCATATTTCATCACATTTGTTTGCCAGAGAGCTTATGTTCTGCAATAATCCAAAACCCAATGGAAAAATCCCATTGTCTTTTTGTTGAGGAAACCAGTGTGATTCTTACTTCTGTGTACAACAATGCATCATCCCTGCAGCACTCTATCGGATGGATTGCCATAAAATCTGGTACAGACATTCATGTTCCCCCTCTGGATGAATAACTTTGGTGATAACTTAACTTTTCATGTAGTGCCAACATCATGTCTGTACAGTGGATTAAGTTTACAGACTAAACACGTCTGCTTTCTGGGTTATTTATGACCAGTTTTCTGGGACAAATTTACTTGAATGGTCAGCAGTTTTTCTTCTCTGGGTGTTTCTTCGCTTTACCCGAGAAAGAGGCATTTCTGGGACTGTCCCCAGAGATAATCCACCGTCTTCCATCTAATTAACTAAAACACAGATCTGTCTTAACCAGCAGCCCCGTCCCTTCCCTCCTAATTAATCGCCGTGCTGACGACAGCCTCGCCCCCTCTCTAAAAATCCCTCTCCCTAAACAGCCACTGAGAATGCTCCACCATTTAGGTTTCATGAATATTTTAATATTTTGTCCTGCGTCTGCGTCTTTATTGGTTGCTCCTCTGGGAGTCTGCAGGTTACAGTTTGTTTTTGATTTTGGTCATCATGCCAACTGGAGATGCAGCTCGTCACATCAGCAATATTCCAGCTTGTTAAAATCATACATCCGGACACCTGATATATAATTACAGTTTAACAGTTCTGAAATCAGTGTGTGAAGTATATTAAACTGCAGGCAACAATGCTTTTGCTTCTGCTGCATAACCAGTTAAACATTCACAAGATTAAAAAAAAAGACTCTCTGGATGCCAAGCAAGAGCCCCTTAAATACCCAAAACACCTATTTCTTCTCAGATGAAGCAGACGGCAAAGTCCAAGAGACAGATTTCATCATGACAAAGAAAGTGATGGCTCAGTGTTGGAAATTTATGAAGCTTAATGTCCCTATTTTCTGTGGTTTGTGAGAATCTCTTGTGGATGAAGTGCAGTCCCACTGCACAAATCACACAGCCCTTTAAAAGATATAGCTGTCTCTGGCATGTGTAGATAGTGCTGCCTTTAGAGTCTTTAAACAGACTGGAAGTTATTGTTGAAGTTTGTATGTTATGGGACCTACAGTATGAAAGCCTCTTATGCCCTTCTTCCACCAAAATGAGTGCGCATATGCAGGTTTTTTAAACACGGGAAAACCTGCTAAAAATAGGCGATAGAGTTCTTTCCCATTGCCAGTAGACAATTATCACTTTCAGGCTTAGAAAACAGTGAAAATGTTACAGAGGTTACTTATTTTTTTAAATCCGTTAGTTATTCAATCTCTCTTTCAAACTCTCAAACCAGAGTTGGTGATTGTTGGAACAGTGGAAAGACTAACAAAGACGGTTTTGATGATTTTTATTTTGTTTCTGTCGAGTTTGAATGAAATGTTTTACAATCGGCAAAGTAAAATTACTGTTTCCGTCAATGGAGTCTGGTGGCTTTGAGAAGCACATATAACGACTGTTACTTTTCACATCTAACTCTGTGAATTAAGAGTTTATTTCAACCAAACCAGAGTTGGTGATTGTTGGAACAGTGGAAAGACTAACAAAGATGGTTTTGATGAGTTTTATGCTGTTTCTTTTGAGTTTGAATGAAGTGTGTTTCGATGATCAGCGAGGTAAAATCCCTGTTGCCTGACTCGAGTCAGCACATAACAGAAACTAAGTTTGTTGGAGTAAAATTTTCCAGACTGGGACAGTAAATCATGTTCATTATATTAGTTAGATAAGCTTGCTATATTCATTGTGTCATAGTGTTTGCTGTATTGCTAAGATACAACTTGCTATATTTGGCTACTTGATTAGATTAGAGGTGTTAGCCTGTAGCAGAGACGATGAGATGTGGTCTGCTGCAAACCACTGAAAATATCTTTACAGTTAAGGTTTGTGTTATTTGCAAACGGGGAGAATTGTATGTAGAATTTAATGTAATAAAAAAAAAAATAACATGCAGTACAGTGAGTTTGCTAGTGCTAACTGTAGCGATGACAGAAATTGACAAAACACAACCAGAAGGCAGTGAAGATAACCGGAGCACTCACCCAACACTTCGTCTTGACCATCAGTCATTGTCAGTTTTGAGTTTTATTAAAGTCCAGCGTCTTGGAGACTCCAAATCATCATCTTATCACAGACACCACCTTCACCAAAAATTAACTACTCTCAGAAAAACCACGTCTTGGTGCAGCTTCACTACTGACGTTTGGAGCCGTAGTGTCCGTCCAATATCTCTTATCGGCTTAACCATGCAGTGGATAGATGTGGACTTCCCACCCTGCAGGTTGTGTTGAAGAAAATCGATTTGATGGCTTGAATGTAAGCCGCGCGACAGCAGCAGGTGCATTTGTCCAAACCCTGGAAATATTCTCTTCATGTGATCATAGACAAAAATACCCAAACATATGATGAATGCCACGGGTGACACCAGACTCCCTGAGACTCCAGCTGGGTGACACAGAGGCTCTTCCTGCCCAGTGAAGGGTTGCTGATGCTGCGGCAGTCGGCCGTAAAATAGCTGGACACCAAACATTTGGCCTCAGTGTGTTCCCGCCCAGAGGACATTCAGCCACAGTTCAACCAGCCAGTACGAAGATATACTATATTTACAACACATTCTACATCAAGCAGAATGTAACCCGCTCAATATTTGAACTCCATTAGAGAAGATATTGTTTGACTGGCTCCCATTTGAAGAGTTTACTGAACAAATGAGCTCTCTGGAAGTGTTAGCCTCAGATCCTGCTGTCAATGTATGACAGAGATTATTGGCCAAAGTTATTGTTAAAGATAATTAGATTAAAACTCCCATAGCACATCACTCTCATGAGCTTCGTTTTCTGATGTGGAGAAAAACACACTCTTTGATAACAACTTTACTGGAACCATACACTGTTAACAGGCCATTAAATGGTCTTATTGGTCGCTATAAGCACCATAGATGTTGGTCAATAGGGGCCTACTACACCCACTAGTAGGTGTTATAATCTATTAACATGGTAGATCACTGAAAGAAGGTGTAAAAGAACACGACAGCGACCGTAGTAATTATGACAGGAGCAGAAGCAAAAATCAGGCGCTATAGTATAGACAGCATGATACTGCATAAGGGTGGAGGTTGGGGGTGGATGAGACACAAAACACAGGAGGACGGGGTTTGGTTCAGTGTTGGCACATTCACCACCCTTGTTTTCGGCTAATTTTAGCAAAAAGGTTTGTTAACAACTAGCTGGTGAATATTAATGTTGTTCTGTGTCTGCTTGATGTGTAAATAGGCAGCTGTACAAGGCCAGAACATGTCAAGTGTGATTTTAGCTTGTTTTGGAGCCCAAAAACTGATAAATGCAGCTTTATAGGGACATTATTATTTTCTAGAATATCAAACCTTATGTATGTAAGTTAAAGTAAGTCAACGTTGACTTTCGGTCTCACACAGGACCCTCATGTAGGGTCACTTAACAAGCTGCCGTATTTGACGAGTTGGTAGTGAGGACACTCTGATGGCCAAACACAGACACAGCTACAGCAGCAAAAGAGATGTTGAGCGATGCTTGAGCTGCAGAAACTGTCCGACAAACGGGAGGAACACGATGAATCGGCTATCAGAGATGCACAGAAGGACCAGCACAGCAGCAGACAGTATATCTGATGAAAGTGCAGATCAGTATGTATCAGTATCACTGAGCAGCGCTCCAGTGGCTGCTCCGGTACAACGGTGGACATTCCTTGGACAGACCGCAGTTTATCAGGAAGACAAGCTGCCGTGATGCTCGGCCTTTACGAAAGTGTGACTTCACACTGTGGCATAAATGTCACAGAGATATCCCTCAGTGGGCTGTACTGTGGCAGCGTGGGAAGTGAAAGGCTGCTTAGCTCACTGTCACATGAGGTTTTGGGAAAACCAGAAATAGGCTCACAGCTAAACATGCTGAGAAACACCTCTACAGCCAAAAATGACACTTATTTCAGATAGTTTTTTTGTTTGTTCTGGTTTGATTTATTTTTAATTAGTATTTTTGGATCTCACAGGGTGAAAAAGGATGGAGGACTAAATAGAATTCCTTTATTGCCATTGCAAGTACAACAAAATTAAATATCAATCCTGATGGTGCACACACATCTATTAAAGAGTAGTACAAATAAAGAAGAATATAAAAAAATAAATGTATTATAAATAGAAAATATCTATTCGCTTGATCTATAAAAACAGTAAGATATTGCACTTCAGATATTACACGTTGCTGAGTTGTATTGGTATTATATACAAGTAATAAATAAATACAGCAGTAAATATGTACAAAATAATAAACTAAGCTGCCATTATAACAAATAAATAAAAGCAGAAATAAATATAAATAAATAAATAAAAATAATAAATATGAAAATAAATAAATACAAAAATATTTTGTCAAATAAATAAATAAATGTTATTTATTATTTTTCCTATTTCTGTGAATATTTATTTTCAAATTACCAACTTTTATTTCTGCATTTATTTATTTATAATTTAATTTATTTATTTATTTAATCATTTATTTATTTATTATAATGGCAGCTTTAGTCCTCCATGAAAAAATAGCGTCCTCCAAATTATTAATTTAATTTTTACTTCAACTTAGAATTGCAGTATTATGAATAGATAGATAGATACCCCAAACTAAATTAAAACTTATGTATCAAATTATACTGTTGACACAATGATGTGATATAAAGAAGTGGGCAGCTGATGACATGCGTCATAGCTTGTGTGTTGGTACCATTTAAATACAAATTTCTAAAACTGAAAGCTCAAACTCAAAGTACATTACTTCTCTAAACTACATTCTGCTGTTGCCAAATGGAGGCTTTCAATAGCTTTTTTCCTTTCATTTCAAAATATGAGTCATTTCCCAGCCAACAGTGTCACCTATGATTGGTTGTTTTCCGCTTCAAGAACCGGTTAATGCCCGTTCTGCTCGGCAATCTTTAGCATGTGTTGCGTTTGGGAAAATGTCACCGAATATGAAGTGAATCAGAGGTTTTACACAAGCGGTGATTTCTCTGAGGGTACCGGTCGTTTTTCTGAAAGTTCTCATAACTCACGGAACAAAAACAACCTCCGGAGGAACCGTGTTTTTTATTTGAACGTACAAACCCCGTTAATGGTTTTTGTGATGAGAGGAGAGGAGGGCAGGAAAGGGAAGGGACCGGGGACAATTACTGTTTTATTGATCAAAAGCTAATGAAAAAGGAAAGCCTAATCACTCATCTTTTTACTCCCTGTAGTACATGCCTTTAATTCTCTTAACTCAGTTTTGAAGGTGTTACATTTGCATTAGTGGTGAAAGAAGTATTCAGATGCTTTACTGAAGTAAAAGTACTAAAACCACACTGTGAAAATACTCCACTATCGTAAAAGTCTTGCTTTCAAAACGTTCCTTAAGTAAACATATGTAAGTATTATCAGTAAAATGTACTTAAATTATGAAAAGTAAAAGTATTGATTGTGCAGTAAAATGCTCCCTGTCAGTGTTTCACTATTATATCTGATGTTTCTGGATTAATATTACTGATGTGTATGTTGCATTTTACGGATGTAGGTGTTTTTAACTCCTTTATATCCTGTTGGGTAGTTTAATCTACAGCAATGCATCATTTTCTATAAGATCATCATTATATGTTGGTATTGTCGCTGTCCTGTTAGAACCACATATCTCTAAAAAAGTAAACTTTTCATGGTGTCAGAAAAACAGCCCTGTTTTCAGCTTTGTGCGGATATATTCTCCAGCTGATCCAAGAGGCTTTTCTTTTTGTTTATTTAGCTGAAGAAGAAGGAGGATTTTCTCAACACATAAAGGAACACTTCATCCTTCAGTTTATCACAAACATTCGTAATCTGTAAAGTAACTAAAGCTGTGAGACACATGTAGTGGAGTAAAAAAAAAAGTACAATATTTCCCTCTGAGATGTAGTGGAGTAGAAGTATAACGTTGCATAAAAGGGAAATAATCATGTAAAGTAAAAGTAAAAGGACTTGAGTAAATGTACTTTCCACTACTGTGATTGTTTTCACCTAAAGCTGGGCATACGCTGCACGATTTTAGCCCGTTTCTGTCCCGAATTTTGAGCCGTACGACTCATTTTAGAGTCTGACCGAATTTCAGCTTCGTCTGGCATCGTTTACCGTGCAGTGTACGGAGGGGACCGAGGATTGATACACTCCTCCCAACCATTATTTTACACGTACAATGTGAGGTCGTGGCTGACTATCGGACTGTACAGTGTGAGCGCATAAATCGTGAGCTTTGGCTTTACATCACAAACGATCTACTCGTTCAGTAGGAGTAGGAATTACACAACGACATTTCTAAAATCGTACAGTGTATGCCCAGCTTTATGTCTAAGCCTGCGTGGTGTTCATCGGATCTCTGGTGCAGAATGTTTATGGTCTTGTATGTTTTTGTGTTACAGGCTGGAAGGAACAGAGGACAAGTTCAGGAACAGGGAGAGTCGTCCTGAGGATCTGCAGATCATCGCTGAGCTGAAAGACATGGTGTCTGAGAGGGAATCTCTCGTCAAGAAACTGGTGGTAGGTAACTGCTGCTGATGAGGTAATGTGTGCATGTGCGTGTGCGTGTGCGTGTGTGTGTGAGCTTATATACAGGAGGATGTGTGAAAAGGAAAGATACTCCATCTCCTGTTTATGTTTAGCTTTCAGGTGCCGCAGCACAAGACTTTGTTTTTGACCGATTGGATGTACACAACTCTTTTTCACAGTCCCGCGAGTCTTCCGTCAGCTCACATGGTTTTCTCCTCCAGGACGATAAGAAGTTCTACCAACTGGAGCTCGTCAACAGGGAGACCAACTTCAACAAAGTGTTCAACGCCAGTCCCAACGTAGGAGTTATCAACCCGCTCATTAAGGTAGGCCCCGACGTCCTGTGAACACACCACACACAGGGGCACTCTGATGAGCTGCTTTACTTGACCACAAAGCAAAGATGATATCCACTCCATCTCATCTCATCTCCATCAGCGCTGATCCATCAGAAGAACAATCTGTACTGACGTTTTTACAAAGGTACTGCTGCTTTGTAACAACCGTAGATCATGACCACGGTAATTTTCACTTTAATTATCACTCTAATCGCTGTCAACAAATGAGACCATTTTGAGGAGATTGTTTGCCTCTACCTGAGCACCTGATTTGACTGTCATCAGGGTATTAAATAGGCATCATTGGTCGCTATAAGCACCATAAATGTGGGTCATTAGGGGCTTACTACATTGTAAAAGTGAAAGTGAAACTAATAAAAAGGCTTCTTTAGGTTTAGGCAACAAAACCACTTAGTTCATTTTAGGGAAAACAGTGTTTTGGCTTAAAATAACTATGTTTCAAAAGTGAAAGTGAAACTTTAGGCTTGTGAACACAAAGACAACGACACGTTGTTGGTTTCACACGGGATGCAAACTCCGGTTTCCTGGGTGAAATCCCTGTGTTTTGTGTCCCATCCATCGCCACCACCCTCCACCCAATTTATAGAGTTTCAGGCTGTCTATACTACACGGACTTCCGCTTCTGCTCCTTTCATAACTACTAAGGTCACTAGAGGTCATTTTCGTGTTCTTTTATACGTTCTTTCGATGATCTACCACGTGAATAGAAGATAAAACCTACTAGTAAGCGTAGTAGGCCTCTATTGACCCACATCTATGGTGCTTATAACAACCGATAACGCCTATTTAATAGCCTGACAACAGTCTAATCGGCTGACCTGAGTGTTTCAGGTTTGAACTGAGCAGGAAATCTGCTGCACTGTTTTGTACCACAACAACACAAAGGGAAGTTGTTTTACAGCAAGAACACAAGAAGATGATGTTCCAGTGAAAACAACCAGTACTTTCAGAGTTTATAGCAAATAGCAGATGGTAAAAGGGCGATGGAAAAAAAAAATCCATTTTAACAAGTTTATTCTTTTTTTTACTGCAAACAAAGTCGCCAAGGACGGTGAAAGAGGACAGGAAATAACACAATTACTAGGAAATGTGGTGTTTTCTTTCAGCGCTACCGGTATGAAAAGGAGGGCCAACAGTCGTACCTACCAAGGTCTCATTTCTTTACAGCATTTAAGGTGCAAAAACGTGATCTAAGATTGAATGCACTGCCAAAATATAACACTATGTTTGTTGAAGGGAAATGGAAATTTGAGTGAATTTCTTGATGAAAACTGTGTGTTCATGCAGGATCCCGTTGCTCATAATAAGAAGCTGTTTGAGAAAAATATGTTTTCAGGGTGTTTAAAGCTCCCAGTGCTCCTGGAAAACACGATATTTCATTCCTCACAGTATGTCTGAGCTGAGTGGTCCCCACTGCATGATCAGTATATAACTGTTGACACCATCTCTCGGGTTCTATAACTTCCAGTATTTTTGTTCATGTTACATGTGTTTCCCCCCCACCCTCCCACATATTTGTATATATGTGTTGTGTGTTTTCCACCCGACTCGATTGTTCTTCCTGACTTTTTCTCCAGCTCTCCTTTGCTTTCCAAGCCATTTGTTAGTGCGAGATGTTTCCTGCTTTTGACACATCTCTTCCTCATCTGAACCTCCATTCTGCTCAGAGCGACTGCTGCTTTAAAGACTGAGTGATGCCAGTCTTCAGATTGATCCATTCACTCTGCTTCGATCAACAGTTAAATAGGATCGAGTTAGCACGCTGCTCTTTTCCTGTCTCTCACTGGATGGACTGTTTACGACCTCCAGGGCTCTCCCCCTCTACTCCATCTCCCCCTTTTTTACCCTCCATTTCTTCTTATCTTTTCTTATTATTTTCTTTCCCTTTTGCTCCGTTTTTTGACCCCCGTGCCCCCTCCTTTTCTTTTTTTTGTCTGTGTAGCAAAAGAAAAAGAATGAGAAAACAGCAGCCAGCAGATTCAGCAGCTCTCCTAATGTCAGGGCTCTGGAGGCAGCGGGTATGGGCGTGGGCGTGGCGGGTTCAGGAAGTGGGCAGCCCCCACTGCCGCCACCCCCGCCCCCAGCCCAGCCCAGCCGCCTAGAGCCCCTCCCCAACTCCCCCCTCCACCACCTTGAACTCAACTCCAACAAACCTCTTCCCCCGCCGACCCCTCCCACCGAACCCAAGAAATTCATGAGGTGAGACCTTTTCAGCCCCGAACGGGCAGCAGCTGGTCAATCCACGCATCAATCATCCAATCACAGAGCTCAGGTTAATTGGGAAAATCCTGCTGGTTAAAGAGCACTTTTAATGAGTTGACTCAGTCAAAACCTTGAATGTAGAAACTGTATTTTTAGGCCTTGTGTTCTCTCACAAAAGCCTCAAAATTCACCCACCAGAAGTTTCTGTGAAACAGTGGGACAATAACTGGTGTTTTTACATTTTCATCCCTTCCTGCCGTGTCTGGCCTTTTCATAAACCATAAGGAGCATGAAGTCATTGTCATCACGAGCTGCAGAGTGTCAAATAGAAGCTTTCAAACACTCTTAATGTGTTGACCATTCGCTAATCGCACAGCTCCTGAAGTTACCGTTGCTACGCCTGTTAAGCTTTCTGCTCTTGCACAGTACATATGCAGCTTACAATGATTTCATTGATAGATTTCAGCCAGCGGTAGACAAACGCAGCTTTCATTTTGCCGGCTTAAATGACAACTGTCGTTAGCAGAGTTTATCAGCGAGCTAACTAAGCTAACCTAACTAAGCTAACCTGCTTCTTACTCTGGCTGACCTTTCGGTGTTTCCAGCTGAATCGTTTTAAAACAAAACCTGTGAAGGCGTCTTAAGTATGCACTTAATGGCTACATACATGGTATCATGCTAAAACACTGAGGCTAAAGCTAACATAAATGAAAGAAAGAAAAAGCTAAATAAAGAAACATCATTGTTTTTGTATTACAACGTAGAACTAGTCATTTCGTTCTAATATAACCCTGTTTAGCTGCTTAGTTTACCCACTAGGACAAGCAAGATTTATGCTTCGTTGTTTGTATTTTCAAACAGCACGTTTCACTTTTGACGTTACAAAAGAAAAACCTTTTAATGACAGGTAATGGTATGACTTTAGCTGCGGTTGCTGGAGTGAATCTTTCACAAAGTTAGTACGTTAGGACAGGGCCGCTAACGTAACGCCTAAACTCTGATATAGTAGCATCCAGGGTCAGCGGGGAAATACTACACAGTGGATGTGCTAGTCGTGAACAGGGTTATTTTTATGTAACTCCACAAAATAATGTAGTATGAAATGCCTTGGGCTTGTACAACCCTGTCTCCTGCAATATGATGTAACCATACAACTAAACTGCATTCTCAACTACATTTTGAGGGAAATTTATATTCTCCTGGACTATGGTTGCAGTTTTAAATATGTGGTAAACGTTGTAAATCGAAACAAGACAAAACAAAAAATGCAATAAAACTACTTGGTTAGGTTTAGTAAAAGGTTTAGCTTAATATAAGTTTGTTACGTTATTTAAATTATGGATGTAAATTAAAATAAATCACACGGGACATAAACAGCTGTCTCCTAGGTGAAAGTCCTGTGTTGACCCACCCGTCCACCCCAAACTCCTTCCTATGATTAGAAACATATTTGGGATTCGCCTAAAACAAACGTAATCTGGGAAAAAAATATGTTTCCCTCGAAACATAATTGACAATGCAGTTTTGTTGTAGAGGAACGTAGTTTTAAGGAGACCAGTCTGCCTTGGAAGCAACGCTGGGCTACTACTGTAGGTAGTAAGCTAGTTAGACGGACATGCTAACGTTTGCATCTCACGGTAGAGCAGATAAACACACTATTTAATGCGTTTTACACTTTTGCTCTTTTGGTTTTGAAAATGGTAAAAAAAGAAACCAGCTTCCAAACTCTTAATATATGGAGTATTACTCCACTTCCTGTTTACATTTTACTAAGCTATGATTGGACGATTGCGATTAAAGCAGACTGGTGAATGAGATGATGATGTTTTCCTGCAGCATATTTAAACTGAGAGACATCAGCAGCATCACACGTCTTTTAATAACATTTAGAAATGATCATTATACTCAGGACATTAACACAAGAGTCCCGACTGAAGCTTCAAAGAATGGCCTTGGAATGCAAAAGGGGCATGTGTTTTTTTTTTTTTTTCGTCCTTCCCACGTGTCCGTCAGTCTGAACATGTTAACCGTGTGCATGCCGACAGGTTTCCCTCTTCTGTTCAGGAAGTTATAAAACTTGCTGTTGTGGCTTTTTTGTTGTGCATTGTGTAATTTTGTGATTCTTCAGCATCTCATCTTCATCTAAATTTCAGCATGTTGCACACGCTGCACTTTTTCCTCCTCAACTCCAAATGGGATTTTGTACGATTTTGCTACGTGAGTTTTATAATGAAGTAGATATTGTCTTTTGCTATCATGGATTGTCCCCTCTGTGTGTGGTGGTGTTTTATTTTGAAAACTGAGCTTCTACTTCTCAACTCTACGGTCCAATAAATGCTTCTCTTGTTTCCTTGACGATGGCTGTGCTCGGCCGCTGTGGTGTGAACTAATACGATGATGAATTATGTAACATGCTTCTCACATGAATACATGCAGTTTGTGTGTCGCATGCCAAGAAATGTGTGTGTTTCGGCGCTGTTTTTTACAGCATGTGTGAGCGTGTGTGAGCGTGAGCATGTTTTGGTTATTTTGAATATAACTATCTCGCTGCATGTTTTTTAGCTGCCGTTAATGTAAAAGAATGAGGTGTGGTGGCTGCTTTGCAAAAGCTTTGGGACAAACCGGTTATTATGGGAAGGCAGGAGCACCAGCAACACACACACACACACACACACACACACACACACACACACACACACACACACCAGAGCACAGCAATGACAGTATGAGGTCAGATATTATAGATCAGCTTTGAAATGTTTTCAGACTCTATTAAACGATTCGTCTCTCCTCGCCCTGCACACTCTTTGTTCTTGACAAACATTTGCAGTTAGACTGATCCCTCCGCCCCGACTACTTACTTAGCAGCAATTTGTAAATCTGACCCCTTTAAATCATCGGCTCCTTTATTTATTTATATCTTAAAGAGGACTTTTATTAGACAACAAACCATCTAAGTGGACTTTTAACATGAATCCAAAGAGAAATATTTCAGTTGTGTTCTGAATACTAAATAGCAGAGGTGGGTGTCTCAAATCAGATACTACTGTTAGTACACTTGTATACAGTATGTACTTACTTGCGTAGAGTGTGACAATCATGCCAAACGCTGATTATAAAGCTCCCTTTAGCCGACACTCGGTCTATTAGGAGTAATGAGAACATGATTAGAGGAGAGATGAAATGTAGGCTGTTTAAACACTGTGAATATCCTTTATATTGTGGTCAGGGTGGTTTATACGAACACGGTCCCTACAGACTACAGCGTGGATAATATAGCAGGACAATATTTCTATTATTTACTGAAAATGCAGCGAGAAACATTAGTTTTAAACACATGCATGCTTCAGGGAATCAGACCAAAGTTGCAGCTTTAAAGGAACACACTGAGCTTTTTGTAGATATTCCTCTTGGTCATCTGCGCTACTAGTAGTATCACCTGTAGAGGGTTTGTTTTGTGCTCCATGTAAACACTAGTATACACTATGTTAAGTGGTAGAAAGCCAATAGAATTAGTCAGGAAATGAGAACTTGTTGCAGCTTTAAAGTCCAACTGAAATCACATTTAGTCAAACGTCGTGTCAATGTGTTTTCCAAATGTGTTGTTATTAGTTTTTTTTATTATTAAAAGGAAGGAAAAAGGTGTTTGGGGAAATATCAGAAATGCTTTTTCTGGTCTCAGCTGGCTGGAGGGGCGTGTCTGTGTTTGATTGACAGCAGAGTGTCGGTGTTACACCGTAGGGAACGAGAGACAAACTTGTAAACAAACTTAGCCAACATGTTGCTGTTATGTTTACCTCTCTGGCGCCGCGTGTCGCGTTTTTCTAGCGGTTTTTAGACGTGCAAAAAAGTTAAAATATTCTCAACTTTTCAGTGCCAGGCACGAAGCTGCACCGCTCATCAATGTCAAGCAAGAGGCGGGCTTTGCTACTTTACCACTTCCTTCCTGTTTTGATGCCGGTAGATGTGGCCATAGAGTGGCTAGCTAGCTAGTTAGCTGTTGGACTGTGAGGGAGCTGCGGAGTATGTGAAAGGGAAGGGGGGAATTCACATCTCGTGTTGTGAACGTACCGTTTTTGAGAGAGAGAGAGAGAGACCACATTTTCCCTTTAATCACATTTGATGGCCCGGTTAAGCACACATCTCCGCTCCACAGGTGTATCAGCTGTTTTGCTCAGCGCCTTTTGCCAAGGGGCGTTTTTGAAGCGGCTGCGGCTTTACCGACTGTTTTGGAAACAGTTGTGGTTGACGTTAAATTCACTGACTAACGACTCCCACTCGCCCTAAGTGGACTTGCACGCTCTTAATAATAATCACTTGCTCTGACTGCCGAGTAACGCCACAGGTGGGTTTAACTTGGAGTTAGTTGAAAGCCTGTGCGTCGCATACAGTCGCTAAACGGCCCCTCCATGCGTCGGTATCCAATGCCGAGGGGCACTGACCAAGTGGTGATATTTGATGAGTTGGGAGTTAGAACGGGTTGGCCTGTGACAGGACGCTGATGTTAGTGCTTTACGGAAACAAGGTGTCCATCTACATAGACAGATGCCAGAACTGTATCCTATCAAATGAATGCAAAGCTAGGGGGCGTCATCGTGAAACCAAAAAATACAAGTTTCTCGCTTTCGGTTTCAGACTTTTTTCTCAAAGGAGAACACAGGACATGTGATTTTCAGAGAAAAAAATGTGTAATTTAATTTCAGTTGGACTTTAATGCAAAATTTTGATTGCCGATAATGTGGCAATAATATATATATATATATATATATATTTAGAGGAATGGTCAGATATAAAAAAATAACGTACTTGTGTTATACAATGTGAAAAACAAATAGTTCCTTTACTGATCCTGATGGGACTGTTGGGCTAGACAAACATTTGTAATAAGATAAGTTAAGATTATACTTTATTATCCCGCAGGGAAATTTTGTCTTGGACTAATGGTGTGAACATTTGCTTTTAATGGGGACGTATCATGAAAATCTCACTTTTTCAGTGCTTGTGCTCATACATTTGGGTATCTGGAGTGTCTACCAACCCACAAACTGTCGACTAAGACAACCCAGTCAGTTGTTTGTGGGCTGCCTAGATCAGAAAACATGTGACTCAACAAACCATTCAGATTTGGCAGACGGAGGGTGAATACAGGTATATTCAGACAGAACAGATGAAAAAGATAATGTGTTTTTAGAACATTAAATCGTGTAAACATGTTCTAGTAGAAACCCAAAATACAAGTATGAAACTGAAAATGAGCATGATGTGGTACCTTTAAATGAAGATACAGACGTGTAGGGTTTCTAGCTGCCTCACAAGCTTAAAGAAAAGTCACATCATCATTACCTCCTCTCCTGTGATTCCTCATCTCTCTTATCTTCTTGCTTCTTCCTCTGATTTATCATCTCATCCTCTGCTAATCTCTTTTCCTCTCCATCATGTCCTTCCCTGTGTCCCTCAACTCAACATCAAAACATCTCTGCTCACATTTTCATTCCCCTCTTTTTTTTCTCATTGCCCATCATTATAATCTTCAGTTTCTGTACATAAGCTACCTAAAATCTTATTTCATAGATGAATATTCTTTTTTTACTACAACTTTATGCCCAAACACGGTAGATAAGGTACATTTCGTCACGACCCACCTTCCCCTCACGGATCAATACATTTAATCTTATCTTGCTCAGACAGTCTGATTTGACCACTTCCTGTTGTCTCTGATAACAAGACGTTGGCATTCAAAGACAGAAAGGTCAGCAGACAGAGATAATCATGGAGGGAGATTTCACTTTATAGTGAATAAAACGCTACAAGTGTTTGTTTAATATGGGGGGATCAGTTTGAATTGTGACCGTGCACAGTATAAACACGATTTATCATGCTGCACAAATACAAGGGCAGCCTTCTGGGAACTAATTGACTCCTCCAAGCTTAGAAAACAACAACAACAAAAAAATGACACCCCCCCCCCCCCTAAATTTAAATATTACCCTGGGGTTATGGGACTGTTTGTTTAAGAAGAAGCCAATTAAGAAAGCAGCTCCAATAGGTGTTTGTTTTGATAGATGCAAACACTCCTCGACTAATTAGTTCAAACTTTAGGGAACAACATGTTTCCTCCCCTAAGAGGACGCGAGTCAGGAAGTAGCTACGGCTTCATCTCGTCGTAATGATCGACGTTTTCCTGTAAAACACAAAATATTTTTAATAGTTTATGAGGTTTGATCGAGGTTGTGCAGTTATACTGTATCACAAGTACACACAGAGTTTATTTGTCATGCTAAAACACCATTAGAGGCCCATAGAGTGCTTCAGGGATGATGTAATTTGTAGGCCAACCAGGAAGTTAGTATTGCATTGGTTCCCTCGCCAGAAAGTCACCGGGATTTTTTCATTGGGTTTTGGATTATTGTAGAAAATAAGCTTTGCATAAAACAAACATTTATGATGTAAAAACAGGATTTTACTGTTCTAGTTGGTTGAGCTTGAACTCATTTTCAAGTTATGATTATTTTTATAATGGATTAATCTGCTGATTATTTTCTCCATTAATCGATTGATTGTTTGGTTTGTAAATATTCAGAAGCCAAACCTCAACATTATTCCAAATAAATTGGCTGATTCTTAACTAAAAAACAGTTTATTATGACAATTAATATAAGTGCATACTGTGTATAATTACTATGGAATTAGGACACAGCACATGTTTCTCTGCTGTGGCTCAGTGGATCTTGAGAACGACTTTGCTGCCACCTGGTGGAGAGAAAAGTGAAATTACACTTTCATACAGGATAGATAGATAGATAGATAGATAGATAGATAGATAGATAGATAGATAGATAGATAGATAGATAGATAGATAGATAGATAGAAAATATACAATATAAACACAGAATAACAACAATATACTATATGCATTAGCAAAGTGGGCAAGTTATAATTTTAGATGTAAAATACAGATTAATTGCGGTATGAACCGATGTGCAAACTCAACATGATGAGTATTATCTGCTGGTTGTATCGTAGTACTGTGTGCCAGGACAAACCAATACAGTAAAGCATTTCAATTCTGTGTTTGAGTCACATGAATTCAGTGGAAAAATTACACTTTTAACACAGAAAGAGAAGAGGTCCAGTAATAGAACGATTGACTGTGTGTTAATGGAAAAAAAAAGAGATCTACTTTAGTAAGTTTAATGACAAAATGCGATATTCAGTGAGGTGTAATACTGCTGAAACAACCTCTGGCTTCTTCCCTGACTTGTCTTTTTCTGTCTTTTATTTTTGTTGTGGTGATTTTTATTTATTATTATTATTATTTTGCGCTCCTCGTCCTGAAGCCCTCCTGAAACGAAGGACTCCACCATCGACTCCCCGGACGCCCAGCGCCAGGAGTGGTTCGCTCAATACTTCTCCTTTTGATTGACCACAACAAACCTGCAAACACAAGGATTCAGCATGTCAACCAAACTTAAAGAGAAAAAAAAAACACAGAAAAAAAAGAGAAAAAACTATTTGTTCTTTATCGTCATTGATTGGTTTGGGGGATCAATTCACTTTAAATTCAGTCAACCGAAGCTGTAATTCATGACTCGATGTCATTCATTCGGTAAACATTGTAATGATCATCCCCTTCCTGTTGTTGACTGAGGTGAAACTGAATTGAACCCTGAATCCTGACCGTCAAATGTCATCACTCTGATCTGATTTGATTGTTTGATTCTCTCTGATTGTTTCACTGTGGACGAGTTTCTCTCTTAGTACAGTGACAATGATCATCAGTATGTTTGATGTTTATTTCATTTCTTTACTTCCTAACTTATTTTGCAGTTTCTTGGAACTAGAAAAAAATATGAGTGGTGCATTATCATGCTGCTAATTGCCATCGTTGGACTACAGTAAGAAATATAAATATATATAAAGAAATATACGGTAGGTTATTGTGCTCTCTCTGTACGTGGGCCCACTGCATACAGCATCTTAGACTAGGAGCGCTGATCTAAGGCCAGTTTGCCTCCTCATTTATGGTGACATTTACATGGAACCTGATCCTAGATCAGTTACACTTCTCTGATATGCTCCATGAAAACAGGCTCTGATTTTAGGACGGCACCATCATGGCAAGTTTGTTACAGCTGCATAGCAGATTTTGGTAGAATATTAAAACCTGTTTGTATGGTTGTCTGTCTCAACACAGATATAATGATGTCTCACCAATTTTAAAAACAAAAATAGCATATTTTATATTTATATTATAATGTGTATGCTTAATAAATAATTATTGTGACATTTACTTGTGTTTGTTTGTCAGTTATTTGTGTGAATCCGTGGTTTTAATTTCATTTATTGTCATGAGATGCAAGATTACGGAAGTTTATTAATGACAAAAATACATACATTACAGTTTATACATTTTACTATACTATATACCTGTCTATATTATACGACGGAGTATTAGGGCCACATTGAGGAGAAAAAAAAAATCTGAGATTTTGAGAATAAAGTCATAAGTTTACGAGAAAAAAAGTTGGAATATTTTGAGAGTAAAGTCATAATATTACAAGAAAAAAAAAATGTGAGACTACGAGAATAAAGTCATAAGTTTACGAGAAAAAAAGTTGTAATATTTTGAGAATAAAGTCATAATATTTTGAGAATAAAGAAATAAATACAAGAAAAAAAGTAATATTACAAGAATAAAGTCATAAGTTTACGAGAAAAATGGTTGTAATATTATGAGAATAAAATCATAAATTTATGAGGAAAAAAAGTCGTAATATAACATTTAAAAAAGTAAATGGGCTCTTTTATATCCTAATTGTATTTATGTTTTTTTAATTGCAGATTTATCTTGAATATTTTATTTTATTTTGGGAAAGTAAATCATAGAAGAATTTCCAATTATTTTATTTTTATTGCAGAGTTATCTTTAATATTTTATTTTATTTTGAGAAAGTCAATCATAGAAGAAATTCCTATTATTTTTTTATTGCAGATTTATCTTTAATATTTTATTTTATTTTGGGAAAGTAAATCATGGAAGAATTTCCTATTATTTTTTTACTGCAGATTTATCTTTATTATTTTATTCTATTTTGAGAGAGTAGATCATGGAAGCAGGAACAGAAGTAGTTTATTTAATTTCCTTTTTATTTTATTATTGCAGATTTATCTTTATTATTTTTATTATAATTTGCGAAATTGTTTATTTAATTTACTAAACGTTTAAACAGAATATAAGTATTGTTAAAATTATTTTTTCCTTGGAATTAAGAGTATGATTTAACCATGCGGTTTTAAAAATAACCGGCAGAGGTCAGTAACGTTGTAATATCTTTCAATAATGAACTACACATTTGGCTGAACCGGAAGATAAACAACCCTGTTCCTGTACTGACTGGAGTAAAATCATGGCTGCTACAGGAGCCGGGTCTCCTGCTGCCAGCCGGCTGGTCCAGTATGTGGTGGTCCGGTCGGATCTGGTCCACCAACTGTCCTGGCCGCTCGGAGCCGTCATCACTCAGGCCTGTCACGCTGCTACCGCCGCCATCCACCTCCACTACGGAGACCCGGACACACAGCGCTACCTGGAGGACCTGGACAACATGCACAAAGTGGTGCTGGGGGTGAGTGAGCTCTCACCAGACTCCATTCAAATATCTGTCACTTTAGTCAATACGGTGGTTATATCGGTCATCACAGCAAATGTAACAACTAATTACAAGTTGTTCTGATTAGTTGTATTATTCGGCGACACTAAATTTAAAAAAAAAAATAGTCTGAAAAAATGTCTGGAAAAAAAGATCTGAAAAAATTTCCGAAAAAAAAGTCTGAAAAAATTTCCGAAAAAAAAGATCTGAAAAATGTCTGAAAAAAAAGTCTGAAAAGTGTCTGGGGAAAAAAAGTCTAAAAAAATCGTAATATAACATTTAAAAAGTAAATGGGCTTTTTTATGTCCTAATTGTATTTATATTTTTTTAATTGCAGATTTATCTTTATTATTTTATTCTATTTTGGGAGAGTAGATCATGGAAGCAGGAACAGAAAATGTTTATTTAATTTCCTTTTTTTAATTGCAGATTTATCTTTATTATTTTATTCTAATTTGAGAAATTGTTTATTTAATTTACTTTTTTTAAAAGCAGATTTATCTTTATTATTTTATTCTAATTTGAGAAATTGTTTATTTCATTTCCTTTTTTTGAAAAATGTTTGAAAAAAAGTCTGAAAAAATGTCCGGGGAAAAAAAAAGTCTGAAAAATGTCTGGAAAAGGTAAAAAGAAAAAGAAAAAAAATTCTGAAAAATGTCTAAAAAAAAAAGTTTGAAAAATGTTGGAAAAA
>CAKAOH010028809.1:0-22642 GCA_916701665.1 Sebastiscus tertius
AGTACATCTTCATTTCAAACCCACCTATTAATCAGACCGACCCTAAGCATTGATTAACCACTGGACACATTCCTCGAGCCTGTACCTGTTCTGAAAGGAATGATGTCATGTGTCTATGCTCAGATGACCGATGACTGATGACAGAAAAACCTCACAACTGCATACTCAATATCATGTTCTCAGGCTGAATCAAGTATTAAGTATTTAGTCTGTAATGCTAAAAATGAATGACAGGGAGAGGGGCCAGGAAACAGGCTTTTTGAATCAGGTATTTTCAAGCATTCAGCGTTATTAAAGGGTATTTATATTATTGAAACTTCGACTAAATGAATTCGCATCACAGCTATAACTGGAGTCATGGCTTTTATTAAAGCAATGCTCAAATTGTCTATTGTCAACAGCTTTCAAAAATATCAGTATAGGGGCACGTTGGGCTAAAAATAGCAGTGGAAGCTACAATTAATAATGTGTCTACAACAATGAATAATGTTCTGTTTATGATCGCAGCTGGCTCGATCTGCTCCGCACCCATGTACTATTGAATGTGCCGACTAATTACCCATGAAACGCATCAATATGCTGCATTATTAATTGGAAGCAAACTGTGAGGCATTTAGCAGCGTTCTGTATTTGTGTGTTGTGTGTGTGCCAATCTGCATATTGATCGGTGTGCTTTAATAAAGAACGGGTCGAGCACCTTTGACTTTCGGGATGAATAATCAATCTACTTCCTGTGTTAAGAAATGGAAGTCTCCACCTGGAAATTCTGGTTGAAATGAGACCAATGAGATTTTTTTTTTGCTATCAGCAGCTTTTCCTTTGAGAAAGATGTGTATCAATCTTAAAAATGTAAGTCGTGTGAGGTGAGCTGCAGATACACAAAGTCAGCCAGCTAGTGCCTGTATGTGTATGTGTTCATCACAGTAAGCCTCGCATTTTCCTTGTGATGTTGAGTGTTCATCCAGACAGAGAGCAGGACTCACAGCTTCTCAGTGTGTTGCTCTGATGGCCCCCCGCTGCTCCTCGGCTCTCTCAACTGACCCCCAACACAGAACACATCAACACCTGCAGCAACTCAAACACCTGCTCTTTCTACACTGTGAAGCCTTTAAACATGATGAATTATACAATCAGCTCATTCACCACATAGACTGGTGTTATTGTGCAGGAATTTGTATATAACTGTTTAATAAAGGAACAAAAAACATACTGTCACATACTGAAACCTTGCCGTCACTTTCTAATAACCCAGCGCACCAAAGTACGACACTCCACTACAGTCGCAGTAAACAAGTGGTTGACATTGTGAATTCAAAGAAAAGCACTAGGTTTATGCAACAAAACCACTTAGTTATGTTTAGAAAAAACAAATTGTTTGTAAAGTGAAAGTTAATATTGTGAACACAAAAACAAACAACACGTTGTGGTTTCACACGGGACACGAACAGCTGTCTCCTGGATGAAAGCCCTGTGTTTGTTGGACCAGCTCCTTCTCATTCCCAGGGCATCAAATACAAATGCTTTATCACAGTGACACGGTTTCGATACGGTAGGAGACACACCGGGCGTTCCATTAACTACGATGTAAACCAAAGCAACAGTAAACGCTCAGGGAGAGTGCTGTGGTCCAACAAACACAGGGCTTTCATCCAGGAGACCGCTGTTCATTGCCTGTGTGCAATTTTTAACTTTCACTTTATAATCAGCTGTTTGTTTGTGTCCTATTTTTACAACATCAAGTCATATTTGCACTGTTTGTCTTAAACCTAAGTGTTTTTTGTTGCCTTAACCTAAGCAAGTGTTTTTGATCAACTCATAACATAAGCCCGCGTTTACTGCGACCGAAAAGTGATGCCGTGGGGTCATTCAGCACGTGTTTAGTGCGACGACAAAAGTGATGCTGAAGGGCCTGACGAAGCGTGAGAACGTGGTCCCTACCGTCGACACGATTTTCACCTACGTCGCCACACTCTTAGAGCACTTTCTCTGATCTTTTAATATTGATGCAAATGGGTTTACATCATAATTAATTGAAAGCCAAGTGCTAAAGGTTACCTTGTGCCTTATCAGATGCTGATGGGCGTGACGAAGCGTCATTATTTAACGCCCTGGGAATTACAACAGTTTGGCCAGATACACACACACACATGCATTATACATCATGCTTCCATTCGTTCGTTCCTCATCCCACTCCACTCTCTCAGCTCCTGTTCCCAGTGCTCCTAGCTCCTCTCTTCCTTGCTGTCTGAAGTGCAGGGCAGATGAAGGTGGATCAGGGCAGCAGAGAGCAGAGCAGAGGCCAACTCAGGGGCTTCTCAAAGACAGATCCCTCATTCGTCGTGACAAGCCTGGCAGCCAGAGCGGTGGTGCAAACAGCCTGTTCACACGCCTCATATATTACACCCATCAGTAGCACAACACATACTGTATCACACAATGTCAAGGGTACACACATACTTGTTTTCAACTTTATTTATCCAGGGAATGTCAAGTCCTGTCTGCAACACCTGCTTCATATCCACACTTTTTCAACTCCGGCTGGCAACGGCTTCACTTGTAGAGTTGGCAGTTAAATGCTGTGCCCGTAGGGCTCTTTAACATTAGTGGAGAGTATTACTTATGCATGTTGTTTACCCACCTTGTCCCACACACATCAGGAATTCAAAACGGTATGCAACTTCTGATTCTTCGCAAAGAAGAGCTCCAGAAGTCTCCAGAGGTCCATCAGTAACTGGTCCTGAGTGCAAACACAACCAAAGTCAAGCCCACACAGGAAGTTTGCCTCTCTGAATCAGTTTTACTTCATTCACACTTACTTTTCCACGACCTGCAGCATCTTTTTAGACTTCCAACTTGTACTTATAATGATATTGCTTGTGTTTTGGGCTGTGAGAGCCGCTGGTTCCGGATGGGTTCCTTTGTCTTGGCCACTGTGTGTGTTTGACCAATTCACTTTTTTGCAACAGGCTTGTGCTTGTCCCTTTGGTCACTTTATACGGGTTTGGGGATGTGTTTTAGTGAGACATAGTGTGAGGTAAACAAAACTGTTTTAGCTATTAGAACTCCACAGGGTACTGTTCATTTTAATGTATTAATTGAGGCACACACACTCTGCAAATAGAGACACACACATACATAATTGTTCCTGATTGCAAGAGGTATTTCCTCAACTGAAAGGAACAGACCTTGTACAGTCTACAAACAATTGTGGATGACATTACTGGCAAATTACCCATTAACTTAAAGGTCCCATATTGTAAAAAAGCGAGATTTTCATGTATTTTATATCATAAAACAGGTTTAAGTGATATATAAATACTGTGAAAACACTCAATCCATGGAGAAATACACACATGAACCTGAAAATGAGCATGATATGTCTCCTTTGACCCAGAAAACATTCACCAAAGTGCAATTTAATGCCAAAATGAGCATCAAAATTGCACTGCAGAACCAACTGAGGTGGAGATGAGGTGTGTATTAGTAAAAAAAATAGAAAAATAGAGACTTTATGCCATTCGTTGTTTGCTTGAAACAACCTAATGCATAAAAATGTGACATTTTCTTCACATGATCTGTTGACACCATATTGATGTTGTCATTCCCATCCACTCTGAGACATTTTACCTAATGTCTCAGAGTGGATGGGAATGATTGAAACATATTTTCACCTCCTTTACAGGGATACAGTGATCCGCGATATAAAAAGCGAGACGGGCGTAAAGTGGAGGGAGGTAATGGCACCTCGGACCCCCTACTTCCAGAGCCCTTGACTCAGGAAACCCATAATGCAGCAGTGGCCTTGTGCAGAGCCATTGTGGGAAATAAAGACATCACCGCTGCCAGATGAAAACCTTGTACCTCTACCTGGTTCATTGTCATATTACACACATATGAATTAGTGTTTCTTTGCTCACACAGGAACACATAGCTGCCAAAACTGTGGCGGTTTGATGGCGGTTCTCTAACCGCAAGGTGACGCAATCTTTTTCTCTTTTTTCTTTTTTAAAAAGAGAGGTTATATAAGTCTTAAGAAATGTCTTTGACACATGCAAAGTTCGAATTGAAAAGGGAACAAAGCAACAGTAAAAATGATGTCAACTACACATGATGCAAGTGATGATAATGATGCAATGTTTAGGATAATCATTTCAAATTATGTCAGCCAAGTTGTTGTGCACTATAAAGAATGAAATGAGTTCTTTGGAGTCCCTTGTGCTTTGTCATTTGCATTATCAGACAACAATGAATAATGCATTTCATCACTGCATTTATTCAAAGTAACAGTGAGTGATCCCGCAGATTGTTGCATCATCTGTGTGTTTTTTTATGGCACCTCTATATCTCTATGGCAACTGCTCAAACTCCATCCACTGAGGAAGACGGTGACATGTTGTCTAACGCTTCAGAAAAAGCAAGCAAGTGTCAAGCGGAATAGTAACTATGTTGAATATCAAGTTTATTCACACTTAAATCGTTTAACGTAGTGTAATGTCAGACCAAAGACTGGATGGATTCACACGAGTTTAACCATGGATGTATAAAGAGAACTGGATACAGCTTTGGAGGCGGGACCTCGTTCATTCCCATGAAAGTTGCTCAGTGGCGCATGATGCCAAATTGGCAGTAGCGTCGGCTCGTCACAGCCGTCAAGGGCTATTCAAGTGTTCATAGTGGGAAGTTTATTCACATCAAAACAATTATCCGCTTATTTACAGACATCTCTTTCCCAATGTAAGTCTATTGGAGTCTTTTTGGGCCCAATGGCATCACGCAACAGACACGGAAGTTGCAGTACCGCCGTTTGGCTTGTACAAAAACTGGGATCAACGACCAGTGCTCTGCCTGGGGGCTTGGATTTTACCTGTATTGTGAGCATATTCTGTGACTCTGTGTTTCTCGTTTCTCCCACAGTACTATAATGTGTCATTATTCAGTATTACGGATCAGATGACCTCAGATGAACATAAACTAATCTGTCAGTATTTTTGTCTTGTAGACTTGGCGTATAACTTCAATCGCAACAGAGTTTGATCTAATTCTAATGTGAAAGCAGTCAGATGGCAGTTAAGACTCCAATAAACGGTTTATGCAGCCTGGCGTTATTTTGCTAGGACTATGTATCCAAGTCCTAAAATCAAAACATACTGAAAAGAATGACTGCCACTTGTATTATACTACAATATAATTTCACCAGTTATCAGTTTTATTTTGTACTTTAGAAGAAAAATGTGACGAACTCTAGTTAGGGATTATAAAAACAGCCCCATTTGTCCTTACATTTCACAGTGCCAAAGGCAGTCTCTTACTTTAATAGCAATAGTCTTAAGACACAAACAAAGTCAATAACTCTTAATTGTTTACATCTTAACAAGTATTGTAAAACTCCCGTGAGAGCCATAGCAATATATGCCTGTTCAGGCATTCAAGTAAACTGCAGTTTGAGTTTTCCAACACGCAGAAAAACTCATTAAATCAAATCTTCTAAATGAAAAACATGTAACAGAGAAAACTGAATCAACAACTCTTACTGGGAAACCATTAAAATTAATTTAGATCAACGCTGATACATTCTATAAAAAAATAAAATCTTCAAGGGATTCTATAAATGCTCTTGGAATTACTCTAAAAATGTATTCTTCACAAAGGGACCAAAATGGTGCATAAATCTATCAACTTCTTTAAATGCATTTCAATTTCAAGATGCCAATCTCTCTCTAAACCTGTATTAAGTATTTTTTTTGGCCACAGAGGTGCAGTGAAACAAACTGTAAACACATCATTGACGTATAATCAGCTCATAATGTGGAAAAGGAAAATGCACCCAGGTCGCACTGAATGCCGTATGAATGACACGGTAATCACGTCAGTCATTTTGCGTGCAATAACAACGCTGTTCTTGCTTTTTGGTGTGTCATTTCTTGACTGCAATGTAAATGCATCCACATATATGCTACGCCCAGAGCTGGTGACGTAGAATAGAAAGTGAAAAAGATTGCTTATGGTGTGCAGGAGGAGAGGTTGATGGGGCCAACAAACACAGGACTTTCAACCAGGAGACCGGTGTTCGTGTCCCAAAGTGTTGTTGAGTTATTCTGGTTACGTTTGTGATGTGTTTTTTCGTGACGTTTGCGATGCGTTTTTCGTACTTCTGTCACATTGATTCTGAACATATTTTACTTAGTTTGCATACTGTACTTATTTTAAGCCCCAAACATGATGTTTTTCCTAAACCTATGTGAGGTTGCCATTACCATAGTTTTATTACGTGGTGTAAAAATTACACAAAAGAGGCGTACAAATGAAACGTGGCTAAAACGGGTTCTACCGACACACGGAATGTCTTTGTAATGCCATGCTACTTCTCCTATGAGATTGGGTTGGGAAACTGTTTTAGCAAACAGTAGCTTGTTTACACACCGAGTAGAAACGGAGAAATCTTAGCATTCATTTGGAGTTGTGTTTGCATGCACTTGACGAATATAATATTACCAATATTCTCTCTCCTTTTAGCTCTGTTTGAGTCTCCATCAACTTCTGAGACAAGAGCCAGCTACTCACTAAGTTTATCTGAGGACTGTTTGATGCTGGTAGTATAAAGTGGGTTTTTAGAGCTTTTTCACTGAATACAGATGTGTTCTGTGGTTGGGTATATATTTATTAAGTTTGTTTTGGCCAAATCCGGTTGATAACTTGTCTGGTATTTCTTTTACGTCATTTTGTCTTAATGCTATCTCTATAGTCCCATCACATCATCAGCTATAGGCAGTATTTCCACTTGACCACATGTATTTAACCGATTCTCTTTTGCTCCGCAGCATAAGCGCCCATTTTGCCAAGACATAAAGCTGCTGAACCCATCACTTTTAATATGAAGTTACTATTACAATGACAAGCCCAAGATTTGATTTTTATAGCCCTCCACCTTGCTAAAGTAAATTAGTTTGAACTATGAGTGTAGGAAGTGTTTGACACTTCAGCCTGTGCATATGTCTCTCATTTAAGGCCCACAGTCAAACTGCCTACTCGACAGGCTCGCCCATGAACTTTAAAGTCACCTCAATATCGAGAAAAAAAAAAAAAAAAAAAAGGAAGAGAAATCCATTTCAACCAGGAGAGAGGGAGAGAAAGGAAGACGGAGTGTAGGGGAGAGAGATAGAGGCAGCGAAAGAGTCTCAGCGTGTCAAACCCAAATACTATTATACTTGTTATAATTCATTATTATTTCAATGACAGGGGTCTTGGTCTGAAGGTGACTTCATTACATTACAGGTTATTGCCTCATATATCAAACTTGGGTGGCCCCAATTTTTAGGCAGCAGAAGTGTCTGGCTGACTGTGAAATTGACTGCTCTCCATCACACAGTAATTAGATTAGCCTGCTGGTTATGTATAAAACAAGAGCAGGCAGAGACGGACGGCGATATGGTGATGTGGGAACACAGGTGAACTGTAGTGTACTGTACAGGAAGACATACTGTATGTGTGTGTGTGTACTGTATACAGAATATGTTATTTATGGTCATTGGGTGCGTGTCACCGGGAACAACTTGGGGACCCCAGTTTGTTTTACCAGTTATCACATTCAAGAAGAAGGGGGGTTTAGTGATGGCAAGAGACATGACGTCTTTGTATTGACAAAATCCTCGGATGTCAAATAGACATGTGACACGTAGGTGTCAACTTCCGCTCGTTACATGCAGTCTTTTCAAAATACACTTCCGTCTTCACAGGAAACAACTTGGTTAGGTTTAGGCAACAAAACTCCTTAGTTAGGTTTAAGAAAAGATTGTGGTTTGGGTTGAAATGACTCCAGAAGTGATGTAGCTTAAGTACAGAAGTTAGGTGACAAAATAAATCAACGTTGACTTAGATTTTGTGCTGACTCGCTGATAGTGACACACGCGTCCAGCAGCATCAAGATCTGTACGGATAAAGACCTAGAACACATAATGGCAGCAGCGCCTTGATGACGTCAGATTTCATTCCATATTCTCACATTTCACATTATATATATATATATATATATATGTATATATATATATATATATATATAAAGTAAACAAACATTATGTGGGTCCACAAAATCAGCCTCCCATTCATTGTCTGCATTGTCTCCCATTCTGCAGCTCCAGATTTTATACCCTTTGACATCACAAGTTTGTCTGCGCACAAGCAAGTCTCCGCATTTTTTCCTGAGACCAGTGGATTTGTTTTTAATGCTTTGCAATGGAAGTGATGCATATTTGCTATATTACAACCGGCAGCAGCGTGACAAGGCGCTGAACGTCCATTCTGCACTGAGCGATGCACTTTGTCGTTTACAGTTGACCCCGACATGTTTACTTCCGCTGATATTCCAACAGGTTCTCAACCCAACTCATTGGGATATAGGCACTTTGTCAGACCCCTCGGCGTCACTTTTCAGTCACAGTAGACTCATTAATGTTGTGAATTAAACAAAAACATTTGCTTAGGTGTAGGCAACAAAACCACTTAGTTAGGTTTAGGAAAAAAACAAAATGATTGGGCTTAAAATAACTATGTTTGTACAGTGAAAATGTGACTTGACGTGAACACGGGACACAAACCAAAAACTGATTGTAATGTGAAAGTGAAACACAACGCACAGGACACGGACAGCGGTCTCCCGGATGAAAGCCTTGTGTTTGTTGGACCCATCCGTCCCCCCTCCCGCCTGCCATGTGTGTCTCTTTCACTCTTTAAACTACGTCACCATGCACACTCCCGACACACTTTCCCTGAGTGTTTACTGTTGCTGCGGATGGACTTACATTATAGTTAATGGAAATCCCGGTGCGTCTCATACCGTCACTAAAGGGTGCCTTGTACGGCGGTATCGAACGCCAACGGCCGTGACAAAGCCTTGTTAATTGACACCCTGGGAATGAGAATGGGCTGGAGATTCTGTATCATAGCAACTAGAAGCAACCAAAGCTGCGCCTCCAAAGCGCTCTCAGCTGAGCGTTTTCAGAAGAGCGCTTGGCGTTTTCAGCTGGAAAAAAAACAAAAAAACTTTGGCGGACACGGCACCTTACTTCTCTGGTGTCTGACTTTGAGAGAAAATATGGAAATAACATATTGAAATTCCGTATTAAGGTGGTGTTCCACTTTAATTCCTATAACTGCATGTGTTTAGCTTAAAAAAAAGAAAAGAAATGGGAATTTTTCATCCTATTTATTTTCAGTTATCTTTTATTGCTTAAACCCTTTCACGTCTTAATTAAGCCTCCTTTGTAAGCCTCACTAATCGTGGTATTTTGCATTATTTGACACTGCATTTGCAGATATGATCATTTTACAGACTTAGTTTAAATTACTTTTGCACAGAAACTTTACTCCATATTTCCCCAGAGGAAAGCTATGAGGTAGGATCCCCACAGCACTAAGTGTTTAGCGCAAATTTGTGTATCTGTGTTCTCATGTGTCTATGACAGAGCGCATGCATGAGCATCGGTGCGAATGCACGTGTCGATGTGTGTACTCACAGGATTTATTTTTACAAGAAACTCACATTAGGAGCAACACTAGCTATAACTAGCTCGTGCATTTTTGCTGAGATTGCTGCATAATTCAGGCGTGCTGCCTTTGTTCAGTACCACCCATAAAAAACAAGATCGTTAACCGGCTGCGTTTCCACTCCATGCTGATGGAGACATCTTATTTGTAGTGTTTACATGATGTAGATGTCTGTGTTTGGTCATTAATTTTTCAGCAGAGTGTCTAAGCTCCGTGGTGCAGCCTTGATCCTCCATGCTTCATCGAACTGCCTGTCTTCGAGCCAAAAGGGTAGCGGAGCCATCGGCCGCCCTGAAATACTGAAACGGCGTCTTCAAAGATGAGGAGTGCGCGTGTACGTATGTGCACGCATATGTGTTATTGCAATGTATATGTATGAATGTGAATGTGTAAGATAAGATGAAACATCATTAATCCCTGCAGGAAAATTGTGTCAATGCTGAGGCCAGAGAGGAAGAAAATCATTAATTTATGGAGAATATAATATTCACTCAGAATGCCTTGCACCTCTTATATTATAACCTCCTCCTCCATTATGTGTACTCGCTGACAGGCAACCGCAACCATGATCTTTCATATTCATTTTTTATTTATTTTCCTCTATGGGGCATCACAATTTTAAACAAATCCAGTCCAACCACTAAGTTAAAAGTAAAAACATTGTAAAGTAAACACTGAGTTTATAAGGTGAAGTTTAAAGGGAGGGCATGTTAACGCATCCAAGGTAAGCCACTAACACCGTGGTTAAGGTTCAGAAACAAATTGTGGTCTTGGTTATATATATATATATATAGAGAAAGTTGATGCTGATTTGATGCAAAAAATGGAGCACAAACCCTGATTTGTAGTGTCAAAATAATGCTCTATCTACACCCAGCCATCAACCTACTACCGTGGGTTTTTCTGCAGTATATGAACATACATTACTTCCTGCATTGAGGGGGAAACATTACCCTTGAACGTAATGTACAATGCAAATTAGTTGCATATGAATGCAATTTGCAGGAGAGAAGGCAATCAGAAACCACAATAACCTCTACCATACACACTGGTTTCATCCTGGTCCATATAGTGCAGCGCTGAACCCTGCAAGCTCAAATTGTGGAGGTCAAAGCAGATTAAATGTTTTCAACACAGAAGCGCTCAATGTTGTCTAAATCCATCTATATCCCACTTTTCTGGCACAAATGAGTATTAAACATTCAGCGATGCCATGTGGGGTGTCACGTCTCATATGTGTATGTGTGTGTGTGTGTGTGTTAGTGGCCGTCTGTCTGTGTTTTTTCCTTTAGAGGTCAAAAGGCTGTTTGTATTAATGGAGCTTTTTCTGGATGAAAAGACATGGCTGTTTGTGAGGAATCGTCTTGACGACAGAACCGATGGAACTGTTCATCTTCCATGATTCATTGGCCCGTACATCAAAAATTGGGAAGCCTGAGTGCTGATAGGGTCACATTGCCCTTTTTATGATATCAGAGCCCTCGTTCTACAACACACACACACACACACACACACACAAATACAAAAGTTGAGTGCACTTAAAAATTCTATTATAAAACTCTGCTACTTTTTTACTTCACAATAAAGTCCGTTGCTGAATATCTAAGATACAATGGAGGCCATCATTTTATGTTTTACTCAAAGAGACAATGAAGCTGTTAAAAACTGCTCCCTTTTTTAGTGCTTGTTAGAATTGGACTGGATGTGGAGCAGAGAAGCACACTACCTGGAAGCAGGCACAGGTGAGCTGATTGGGCAGCTAATTGGACACAGGTGGATTGAGTTGATTCACTGTTTGCACTTTGATTGAGGGCGTTCCCTTCGTCCTTTGTTCCTGAGTGTGTTGACCCATCCAACTGCACCTTACTTTGACTGAAGAGAAAAGAGAATTAGAAAATGCATTTCCTGCTGAAAATGTTCTGCGTGGCATTATGTGGGAATGCAAACAAACTCCCTCGCTAGTTCTCTCTTTCTCTTTCAGCAAACCTCTTCAGAAGGTCATTTTCTTAAGTTCTCAGTTTCAGAGTTACCAGACCTAACACAAATGTCTTCTCAAATAAGCAAACTACTGATTCATTTTAGATTCATAAATAATACAATTAATACAATTTATGATAAAGTATAAAAACTGTCATGTGTGCAAATGGATGCAAATGATTCAGATTCAGATTCAGACAACTTTATTAATCCCAAGAAGGGCAATTCAATTCACAGTTTAAACAACAAACACACACAGACGACATCCAGACAAACATCCAACATGTTCTGTCAATCACAGATCAGTAAAACTGACAAACAGGGGTCGGTAAAGGACAGCAGATAAGGTAATAAAATATAATAAATAGCAAAAAGATAGATAAAGACAAAACAAATAGCTAATAAATAGACATTGTTACATGATTTATCATGTAAGGGAACAATAATGTCAATAAAAATCTCACCTGAAATGACTACAGTCTGAGTTTAATAACCTGATAACAGAAGGAATCAAAGAGTTGGAGTAATAAACTAAACACCAGGTTTGTCTTTCAGTATTATTACTGTATGAAACCTGTTTATGCCAGGTGTTTTATTATTTATTTCGTCGAAAGTAAACAATGTAAATCTCTAAACTCAAACATTTCAGGATAGTCCAGTTGTGATACAAAATAAAAAAATATATAACTAAATTCATAAAGCTAAAAAAATCTAAATTCATAATAATAATAATTCATTTGAAGACTTTAAAAGACATATGGTATCAGAGCCATCAGAATAAGGCCGGTTGACTATTTAGGATTCTGGAGATAGGGTGTTACAGTCACTGCAAGTAACTGTCTGTCAGCAAACTTAATTAGTGTCTGAAATGTTTTCTGCCTCTCTCATCCCCTTCATCGTCTTCCTCTCTTGGCCTCTTCCTGGATCCTCCAGGCATCGGGCTAGAGGAGGGCGCTGATGCTGGGTCGTCTTCCTCAGCATCGCTGCCATCGTCACTGTCAGAGGCGGTATCAGACAAGCACCTGATTCGCTTTGCACTCATCTCATCAGCTTCATCTTCTTCCTCTCTTGACCTCTTCCTGGATCCTCCAGGCACGGGGCTAGAGGAGGGCACGGATGCTGGGTCTTCTTCCTCAGCATCGCTGCCATCATCACTGTCAGAGGCGGAATCAGACAAGCTCCTGCTTGATCCTCCTGGCAGGGGATCTTCTGCTTCCACAGGCCGGTTGACTTCCACGTCAACTTGGGGCTCAGCAGCTGCTTCCACAGGCCGGTTGACTTCCATGTCAACTTGGGGCTCAGCAGCTGCTCCCAGAAGCTGGTTGACTACCATGTCAACTTGGGGCTGAGCAGCTGCTCTCAGAAGCTGGTTGACTACCATGTCAACTTGGGGCGCAACAGCATCAGCAGGTCCAGCTCCAGCTCCAGCGCGGCGAACTCCTTCACCGTTGGCAAGGTTTTCATCAACAACGGCAATCAACACAGCTTCGTTTTCCAGTCCATTAGCGATGATGAATTGCAGCCAGACGATCATTCCAGCGCCAATACGCGCGTGATGTGCAATATCCTCCATCAAGTGGCGCAGACGATGTTCTGGCCCAACAAGGTCATTAGACAATTATGTTTCCATTACCACTTAAATAACATGGAATCAGTATTTGGCTGTTTTCCTTCATTGCTAGATTATACATCAGAAATGTGTGAAATGAGTCACGTTCTTACGCCAATTAGGACGAATGTGGGGTCCGTCTCCTCCGTCCATTTTAACTAAAACAATATAACAAATAACATACCATTTTAAATCCACATTACCATATTGTCAATCCTCATTCACGTTTGACATTTTCAATACATTACAGTATTAGAAATAGTCAGATTAGGGATAAATTAGGTGAAATGTAGCTTCTGACTGGATTGGTTTCAACTGATATCAATGATGATGTTGAAACTATGACAATAAGTCCAAACATAAAATGAATTGCACTATTAGATAGTGGTGACGTTTGCACCAGACCCATATCAGCTATATGGGTGAATAAACAACATTTCTACACAACAATATCAACTACATTTGTCTGAACATTTGTTGTGTAGCTTTGTGAAAAGTGTGCAAGACAAAAAAACGCATTAATTTAACAATTTAACAGTGAGTAAAGGGACTGTTTGTAACTTTTTACAGGTTTAAATCTACCCAGTCGGGATCCCATGCGCGCTCGTGTGTGGCTACGCTGTTCAGACTGCTCCTCTGCCTGCTTGTCTTCACTGACACAACGCGCGCGTTCTCGCTCCACCTCACGTTCATGCGCGCTCACTCCACATTGAGGAAGAGTTAGTTTAGCTCTGAGAATATCTAGTGAATGTTCAGTGGACGTTTGTGCAGAAATAACTGCTGCAGCTCCTCCAGACCAACAGAGGTTTTCCGTGTCTTGTGAAGTGACGGGGCTCCGCAGAGAGAAACGTTATCGTCTCCGACCAAAACTCCGGCATCTCCCCCGTTCCCTCCAGCCGCGGTCGGGAGGCTCAAGCAGGAAAAGCTAACACTAGAATCAGCATTGATTCATGGAGAGACCTTGGTCTGGTCAGCTAACATTACTGCCAAACAGCTGAAATATAGAGTGATATTGTGCTTTTAGCTGACGTGTGTCACATCACTGTTTTGAGTGACGCTCGCCCATGTCTATTTAGAGCGGGCAAGCGCGAGCCCGATGCTGACTTTCACGGCCTCAGGTGTTGCTGTTAACAAGCATTTCTGAAAGTTACAAATAGTCCCTTTAAAGTTCCCACCGGGAAAGTTATTTAAAGTTCAAGTATGCCATGTATAGGTCGATAGACTTACCCAAAGGTTAGTACACCACAAATTACAGACTGGTTAGAAGTATTTGGTTGCAGAAATACAAATATTTCTGACGATTTGTTTGCCTCCGTAGAAAACTTACAGTGATGCAATGCTGTATCCGCTTGAGATAGTAGTGACCAATATCTTATATGATATGGGACGAACTTCTGAGACAGCTGTCCACTGGGAGAGATCCGTTCTATGAGCCGATGACATCACAATGCGTGCGAGTTCCAGAACTTATTTGCAATCAGATCACAGGAAACATTCTAGTCCCTTGAAAAGTTTCACAATAAAAGTCTCCTTTAAGTTGATATTTAGTTTAGCTCTTATTTTTTATTTAGGCCTTTTTGAAGTTGCACCTTCTCATTGGTTTACCTAAAACACATTAAGTCTAGATTTGGTAGTAACACACCTCATTGCATTACTAATTCGCCACATAATGAAATAACATACCTAGGTTCAAAACTCAAATATTGATTGATCTGTGATTGGTAAACTCAAACTCCACAAACCAGAACTTTTTTTCAAGTCCTTTAACAGTTCATGAGTCTCACATGCAGCAAAACACACAGATGAATAAAGCAAAGTTCTTATCCTTGGTAGATCTAGGCATTATTTTGATTGATATTGCAATTGCATTTTGATTTGCGAATTGCGATATTAGAGGGGATGATAATATTTGTTTCATCATTAATCTCAATTTCATTAAAACAAATATTAAAATTATTATAGAGTGATTTTAAAGGTCCCATATCGTGCTCATTTTTAGGTTCATACTTGTATTTTGTGTTTCTACTAGAACATGTTTACATGCTGTAATGTTCAAAAAACAGCGTTATTTTTCTCATACTGTCTGCTTGAATATACCTGTATTTACCCTCTCTCCGAAACGCTCCGTTTTAGTGCATTTCGACAGAATCGCAACAGAATTGCGTTGCCTGGCAACAGTTTGGTTCCATGTTTACTTCCTGTCAGCTGATGTCATTAACATACGCTGCAACCAGGAATAAACTGGGACACATTTAGAATGTTTACGTTTAAAACCGTGTAATGGTCTAAATATTGTATATTTGTGACATCACAAATGGACAGAAATCATAACGGCTTGTTTCAAACGCACAATTTCTGAATACGGGCTGTGTGTTTTTCTCTATTGAGCGTTTTGATAGTTTAACAGTATTTATAAAGCACTTAAACCTGCTTTATAATATAAAAGACATGAAAATCTTACTTTTTACAACATGGGACCTTTAACAAAAACTGCAATTTGAACCTGCTGATTAGATGTATTTGTAACCACATGATGCTAAAACTCCACTGAATGGGACTTCAGAGTTCGAATACGGGCAAGAAAATGCTCTGTAAGTGTGACATTTTATTCAAACCCTTTACTCTTACTGTGAAGTGAATGAAAACAAAAAGAGATGAGAGAAAGAAAGAACAGGAAAAAGAGCAGGAATCGCATGAAGGCAGAGAAGAGCAAGAGAAGAAGAGGTGAATGTAAATGAAAATTCTGTCAAGTTTTTCTTTAGCTCTTGACATTTATGCACTCGACTGTCCTTTTTTTGTGTCATCGGAATATCGTCGATGTGATATATATTTTAAAGGTCTCTAGTCAGTTCACTTCACTTACTCTCTGTCTCAGCGACAGAATTAGTGAGACAGCGAAGGTTTCATCATGATTTAACTGGAGGCCAGCGAGGGCTCGCGTGGGTCCGACACCCTCGTAACTTAACGATCTATAAAACCAATTGATGAACTTTTGAAGTGGCGTACTGAGAATTCACGTCCAGAGGCCATTAAGTAACTACAATGACATTTTATAATATATTCAAGTGTGTAAATCTGAGGAAAGTATTTCAAATTGACTTCACTCCGCTGTCACTTCTTATAGTATTAATATAGTAAATAAAGTTGTCATCTGGGAGGTAGCGCCAAAGGCTACTTTTTGGTAACCTCGTTAGCTGTAAGAAAGTAATCAGTGGAGAAGAGCACAACACGACTCACCTTGATAAAACAATAAAACTCTACATTAAAGGAAAAACATGTTTTTGAAAGCTTCTCTGTTTACTTACCTCTGTTTGGTCTTGACAACGCCTACCTTATTACTGTGATTTGAATGTAATCAATGAGACATTTTCAGAGAATCAACCTAAATGAAAATTTGTAGCGAGCTAACTTCCTGTCAAAGTATGAAATTACATTACACTCTTCATGATTATAACCTTTAATTGCATTTTAGATTTCCGAAAACCGCAATTCCTCCAAAGACACACAAACTGTTTAGGATGCACGACTAGGGAAATATGTGATATTATTCATAATTGATTGTTTGGCTGCTGGGGGGCAGTGGAAACAAGTTGTAAACACAACATTGAAACATTATCACTTCATGGCGAGACCGTTGCTTAGATACAGAGCAACATTAGTATTCAATATTGATGCAGCAGCTTTAAAGAATCATTTCATAGTAGAACGTCTCAATTGTATTAACGTTGTTTTATGAAAACTGCTAAATCACACAGTCAAACCCACAGCCTGTAGATCTTTTTTCACACAAGACACTTTGAAATGTCGCAGTCAGAATCACAAAGTAATTGCAGCTGAATGCCATTTATGTCTAGTTAACACTGCATGATTTTAGCTCAGATTTTCTGACCCCCAACAGTTTTTGGAGCTCCCCGACAAAAGGCAAACGGAGCTCGGGCGTCATGTGTGAGCTCCTCAAAGATGCGAGTCGATGCCTCGCAAACGCATTCCAGATATCTAGCATCCTAAAATATCCTGCCACGAGCTACGGCCAATGCAAGACATGGTTTGAGGGGAAACCTGGGGGAGGACGGGTCGCCTAACAATAAGACCGAACTGTATGTGTTGCATTTACAACACGGTGCAAAGTTGTTGTTGCACCTAGAGGAATAAATAGTAAAAAAAGAGAGTGGAAACAAGCTATTTTGTAGATGCAATATGCCAACGACAACATCGGCAATGTGTCTTGCGTATAATATCGCGTCATTTACCGTGTATTTCTCGCGTGTTTTCGTGACAAAGCATAGTTTGGAGACCTCATCGGGGATTCCTCCTGGTGAAAGATCTCGTAGTGTGTGACCTCCTGTCTCCGGTCAGTCATGTAGTGTGAAAACCACATCGATTTAAAGACTCCCGATTACAAGATAGCAAGTTGTGTAGTGTAAACAGACAGTTATCCCTGTGGTAACTTTTCTGACACCTCCTGCTTAAAACCCAAAAAGTCAGAAGGATCGTGAGGCCCCTCTTTCACGGTCTGTATTCATACTGAAAATCAAGATCAAGCGAGCTTTTGCCCTTCTGCTCCACGGGAGGTTTCTGTCCTCCCTGAGCTCGCCTTAGGACACCTGCGTTACCGTTTGACAGGTGTTAAGTTAGGGTTAGGGTGAGGCTAGGCAACAAAACAAAACAGCCTTTTTGGGTTTTAAACAGGCATATCTGACGACTTTGAAAGTCGTGTAGTGTGAACTTGGCTTTAGCTGCTTCAGCTTCAGATTCCTTGGGTGGTTTTGTGCATGTTGGCTCCCTGTCACCGCTTACTGGGACCCTTTATTAGAACGGATGAGCCATCGATGTTATTAGTAACACCTGTGCTTTTCCTCTGACGAGCCAAAATGACAGCTGTGAAAAAGGTTTATACTGATTGTCTGGAAGGAAACAAGCAAGTGGATTATCTTTAGCGCTTGTGCTAGCTCCGCTACCAACACAACCTTTGTAGGTAGTGTTCCCTCGAAGGTTAAAGCCGAAGATGAAAACAAAAGCCAAACAAAACAGCAAAATAATCTGAAAACTAAGTGTAAAGGATACATTTTCTGCAGTAGGGAACTGGTCTGAGTAACTCTGTATCTTTGTGTTCTTGCGGCATCATTTCCATTTATCCAAAGTGAAAAACCAGTGTCATCAGACATCAGTCTGCTTTCCACCCGCTCCATGCCTTTTTTAATGTTATACTCCAGCAATGATGATGAATAACAACAATTATCCATAGCCCTAGAAAACCCTGTGTTATTGATGGCGGATGCTTAGAGGAGCAAAACAAAGCTAGGAAAAAAAGAGCTTCCCTCCTGTATTCGCGAGCGCTGCTCTATCTGAAAGAAGCACACAGATAAAGGCCTAACATTAAAGCCTGGTGAAAGAAAAATCGTTTCTATATATACATATATATCCCCACATGAGAGCAAAATAACAAAATAAGCAAAAAACTATATGTGAAGAAAGTCTAAAATAGGAGCTTTTATGCTGCAGTTTTAGAGATGAGTAGTGGGGGGGGGCACACAGCTTTTAGTCAGTAATCAAAAGGTCACACATTCAATGACATCCAGTGTTTCCATCACTCTTTAGTTTGACAAACTTTTTCAAATTTGTGATGGAAGTTGGTTGGCAAAGCTTTTTGTGAAGTGTAAGCACTTCTGAAACTTCACTTGTGCAATAAAACATCATCAATCCTCCATGTACAGACTCCATCCATCCATTAACTTCCCTCTGTTTACACAGTTATATTCCCATACAATGAAACTGCATTGTGAATTACTTTTCGAGGGAAACATATCTTTGACGTATCTCAAATACGTTTGCGATGATAGTCTGATAAACTGACATAGGGAGGAAGTTGGGGTGACGGACACTGGACTTTTGCCCAGGACAATGCTGCTCGTGTCCTGTGTGAAGCTAAAATCAATGTTCACTTATTTGAATTAAGTTCTTTTACTAAACCTAACCAAGTAGTTTTGTTGTTTTGTGTTTTGTTTCAATTTTGTAGTCCTTTTAAGCCAGAGTCATGATGTTTTGTCTTTATTAAAGGCCCCATATTGTAAAAAGTGAGATTTTCATGTCCTTTATATTATAAAGCAGGTTTAAGTGCTACATAGATAATGTTAAACTATCAAAACACTCAATATATGGAGAAATACACACAGCCCGTATTCAGAAATTGTGCATTTGAAGCAAGCCGTTAGGATTTATGTCAATTTGTGATGTCACAAATATACAATATTTAGACCATTTCACAGTTTTAAACGTAAACATTCAAAATGTGTCCCAATTTTTTTCCTGGTTGCAGTGTATGTAAATAACATCAGCGGAAATGAAGTAAACGTGGGCCCAAGTTGTTGCCTAGCAACGCAATTCCGTTGCAATTCCGTTGAGATGAGCTAAAACGGAGCGTTTAAGACAGAGGGTAATACAGGTATATTCAGGCGGACAGTATGAGGAAAATGAAGGGTTTTTTTTAACATTACAGCATGTAAACATGTTCTAGTAGAAACACAAAATACAAGTATGAACCTGAAAATAAGAATGATATGGGACCTTTAAAGCTAACGACAAAGTTTTGTGGCGTTTTTTTGTTTTGTTTTAATTTACATCTTCAACCACGTGTTTAAAACTGTTTAAAATGGTGACTGTAATAAGACACACAAGAAAATACGTTTCCCTCTTAAACGTTATTGAGAATGCAGTTCTTTACAGACATGCCCTCTTTATGATAATCACATGCAGTTTTTGAACATATTTTTTATGCTACTGTTGTTAATTGATTTCCAATAATACATATATACATACATTTGCATAAAGCAAGCATATTTGTCCCCTCCTATATTAGTAAGAGTATTAAATACTTGACAAATCTCCCTTTAAGGTACATTTTGAACAGATACAAAATGTGTGATTAATTTGCGAATCATCATGGACAATCATAACATTAATCGCGACTAAATATTTTAATCGATTGACATCCCTAATGACATTATGTGAATGAAAACAAGATTATTGTCTCATTTAGAATCCAAGTACAAAGCCAAACCAAAACCAGCCAAATCCACGATGTTATGGACTGCACTGTGGTGTACAGTACGAGGCTGCAGGTCACAGTGGCAGCAGCTGCCAAAATAGCAATTTTGTCCCTGAGCCGTGCGTAGAGCTGAGCTCAGCTATACACCAGAGAGGTGATGTGTCATGTAGCTGTGGTTCAAGTCTGCAAATACCCCCTTGCCTTCACCTGTACAGCCAGACTACCAACATGCGCTGTTCCTTCTCAGCCAACATGAAAATTGACTGAACTCGCTGGACACTGAACTTGTTACCTGAACACAACAAAGCACACACACGAACATCGGCAGAGCTGTGGTTCACTCATCGGGAGCAGGTTTGGGGTTCTTGCTCAAGGATATTTTTACAGGTGGAAGGCCAAACCACCAATCATTAAGGTTTTTCAATGCTGGGAGGCTTTAGCAAGTCTTCCTTGTTAGCCAGCGCTGTATAAACAAGCAACCCTGTAACAATTTGTATGTGTTTTGCCAAGCAGCAGTTGATTTTTGTTTAGTCTTGGATGCAAGGGTTGTATAAAAGAGGAATCACAGACAGGACAAGAGATCAAGATAAAACTCACACCGACCAAGAAGTCACTTTTTTAGATTTTTAATAAATGAAAGTTCAGCCTTATTTGCATAATATCACATTTTGACTTTCGACCCCTCCGTCTTTCTCACATTATCGGCCTGCTATCCCACAATGCCCTGAGAAGCATCTCATCTCTCCTGCTGATTATAATCCACTTTGTCAGTACCGTCCCTGCAGCCTTCTTCCCCACATCAAGCTCCATTTCGAGGGGGAAAATACAGTTAAGTATAATATGATTCTATATTTTCTCTCTTTGATATCACCAGGGAAAAGGTAACCCGACTGGCTTCTCGTTTTGTGTCTCATTTCTCCCCCCTCCTTCCATCGTTTCCTCTGTCCGTTCATGGAGAGAGAGCACACCCACCCATTAAGTGATAAAAGCAGAGAGAGGGATGGAGGAAGGAGGGGAGAGGAAGAGTGAACACCAAAGGGATGTAGACATGGGAGGGTGGAAGAATGCGAGGCAGGCAGATATCAGGGGTGTGAGGGGGGATGTAACTGAGATAAAAATCCGTTTTTGAGCTGAAGTGGGGTTGGGAGGAAGCTAACAATTTTCTGCATGAATCGGCTTGGCTCATCATAGCTGTCGGGGGAAATGTGTCCGTAACATTGTGCGTGCGCATGTGTGTGTGATATGATAAACATTTGCCGCCGCTGCTGCTGCTTCCAGCTTTTCTCCGACAGCTCCCCCTCACCTCTCCAAAACCTTCCGGCAGATTCTCCTTCGAAATCTCACGGTTGCAAAATGGACTCACGCGCGCACACACTGTGTGTAAGTGATTACATCAGGTTTCTCCCCCAGCTCAGAGCTTCTCCTGAAAGAAGGAGATTTTGATTAATTTGGCAGCTTCTTTTGAGGATATCATCCAGGTTTAGCTGGCAGAGGAAAAGGCTGTGGGAGTGTGTTTACTTCTCTATTTGTTTCGTTTAACCACAGAAATGAAAGCGGGTATAAGAACCTGACTTTTCATGTAGAGACCCGAGAGGAGTTATCTATCTTTGACTGTGAATAGATATGGCCGCTGTGGAGGAGGACTACTGGATCACCTGAGCTCTGGGTGTTTGTCAGCGCGGTGGATCTTCAAGGGCATGAAATCTGGATTTATACTCTTGTGTCGGTGTGTTAGAGAGGCTCTGTAGTTCAGCTCGTGGTTATGTTTGGCTACACGTCTGCAGAGATACCTGAGGTGACAAGAACTGGGATTCAGCCATGTGCTCATAATGGGTGTTTTTTACATGTTTCATCCCAGACATCAAACTAAACGACAGACGTGGGGGTGCTAGGAACACAAATTTGGCAACTGATTGTTTTATCTCATGTTAATGTGTGGAAGACGGCCCAACAAAAAGATTAGCATATACACTCACCGGCCACTTTATTAGGCACACCTGTTCAATTGCTTGTTAACACAAATAGCTAATCAGCCAATCACATGGCAGCAACTCAATGCATTTAGGCATCTAGAGGTGGTGAAGACGACTTGCTGAAGTTCAAACCGAGCATCAGAATGGGGAAGAAAGGGAATTGAAGTGACTTTGAACGTGGCATGGTTGTTAGTGCCAGACGGGCTGGGCTGAGTATTAAACTGCTGATCTACTGGGATTTTCACCACAACCATCTCTAGGGTTTACAGAGAACGGTCCCAACAAGAGAACAGATCCAGTGAGCGGCAGTTGTGTGGACGGAAATGCCTTGTTGATGTCAGAGGTCAGAGGAGAATGGGCAGAGTGGTTGGAGATGATAGAAAGGCAACAGGAACTCAAATAACCACTCGTTACAACCAAGGTATGCAGAATACCATCTCTGAACGCACAACACGTCCAACCTTGAAGCAGATGGGCTACAGCAGCAGAAGACCACCC
>CAKAOH010028810.1:0-52888 GCA_916701665.1 Sebastiscus tertius
TTTGTGTTAACAAGCAATTAAACAGGTGTGCCTAATAAAGTGGCCGGTGAGTGTATATTTCACTATAATGAAACCAACATTGCAGATGAATCTCAAACTTTGAGACTGAGACTTGATGTGAAGAAACTTCAGATCTAGCATCAATATATTTTCCTTTATATCTTTTTCCTTTACTTTTTCAACATTAACAACACAAGCTAGGCTAGAGAGTTATTCTTGGATAGTTTTGTCTCATGTTTTCCTTACAGTTCTTCACAAAGTGTATTGAACTATCCTCTTAGACAGTAGAACAGTAAGGTGAGACCTGCTTTTTCTTGTCAGCTCTCATATTGCCGATCCATCACTGCACAACAGTACATCATGGACAAAAGTGATTGTTCAATTAAGTGCCAAATTAAGTCGTGTCACATCTTAAATACATTTATCAACCAGTGTTTCTTGAATCATACTGTATCTCTCAGCACATTTTGAAATGTATGTGAAATCTGTTTTTTGTGGTATGGTATGTGGAAATGCTCCTGTCTGGTTCCCTGGCTGTAGAAACGTTTTTCTTCTGTAGCGGAAAGCCTTTTGGACGCAGACATTGTGGGTTTTTCTCTGGCTTGTTTTCAGCTCTCTCTCTCTCTGGGGACACAAAGCTCTCACTTCTCCCTTCCCACCGCTCATCTCTCTCCCATCCTCCTGTCTTCCTCATCAGCCGGCTACCTTTCCCTCTAAACAAGCGGAGGAATGCTGGTGCTTATTTTCTTAACCTGGGACGAGGAGAAGTTCCCGTAGAGCATTGGTGTGATTGACAGGGAAGCGTGCTGGAAAGGCTCAGAGCTTCTCTGTTTGCCTCAGAGTCTCGCTGTTGGCAGTCCAGACTCGGTCTGCAATATAGCGCTGGAAAACCAAAGAATAAGAATAACACGGGACGTTTTTACTGGAATGAATTTTTCTTGTCGCTTTCATCTCTCTCTGTCTTAGTCTCTACAGTATATCTCCCTCTCTTATTTCTCTCACTGCTTGTTCTCTCTATTTCAATTTCTACGCCTTTCCCAGTCTGACTTTCTCTCTGGCCTGCAGTCAGATATCTTGCGGCTGAGCCTATCCTACAGCGTCAATCGCTGAGAGCTGACTAAGAGTCACGAGTTGATGGAGACACGATGTCTCACACCCAGTTTCCCAGAAGCATCCCAAAATTATTCAGCATGGTTTATCTGTGCAGTCTGAAACCCATCAGTAGTTCAATTATCAACCACAATGGTTGTATGAATGGAGTTCTTGGTGGAAACATCTCCTACAGAGCTTAAACGGCAAAAAAGACTTGGACAATTTGTTTTATTTATGTGATTGATAATACACTTATCGTAAAGATGCAGTGTGTAGGATCTGGTGTTATCTAGCGGTGAGTTTGAGATTGCAACTAACTGAAGCCTCTCCTTTGTGCCAAGTGTGTAGAAGAACTACAGTGGCCGACGCAAAAACACAAATGGCCTTATCTAGAGCCAGTTATTGTAAGAGTAGCGTAGGTCATTTGGAACAGAGCCAGTGCTTAGATTGTGTATGTAAGAGAAAAGTCAGTAAGAGAGAGAGGGCGGCGGCGACGGGACCGAGTAACGTTATCGACTCCGCCCCAAGCCGTTCTGGGCTACTGTAGTAACATGGCAGTGCAACATGGTGGACTCTGTGAAGAGGACTCACTCCCTATGTAGATATAAACGGCTCATTCTAAGGTAACGAAAGCACGATGATTCTCATTATCAGGTGATTATACATTAAAGAAAACATACTTATTATCCCTCTATTTGTTACACACTGGTCCTTTAAATGTGTTTGGAAACAACAGAGGAATATTCAGATGTGTACCAAATTGCAATTATTGTCAAAAAGAGTCAAAGCAGTCTTCATCATGGAAGACGGAGCAGTAGCATTCTGGCTAATAATGTTTTCTGAAGTGACACCATCCCTGTGCTTGATGTGTCATTTAAATCCAACATCTTTAGCTGGAGATGGTCACGCTCGGTGTTTCATTAATAATGTCTGGCCCTAAATACTCTCATTGATTTAATCTGGCCTGCCGACAGTATTCAGTCATTATACGTCCTGCAAACGAGGCGAGATTCAGCCGGGTGAGTGAGGAAATACATAAAGAATGGTTTTGGAACGGAGCCCAGCTCAACTGTAGTCACATGATGTCTAAATCTGAGTCATGTTTGAAATTCAGGAGCATTATATCCTGGCATTCCCAGATTCTATCTGCTGGGGCCTCTTCTTTTGAATTTGTCATCCTGGAGGAATCTCGGAACGCCGGCAGTGAGTTTATGGAGCGTGTGCGTGTCCCTGACTGCACCTGAACACACACACACACACAGACAGACAGGCATGCAACATGGCATGTGTCTTATTCACACCATTCACACTGTTGGCACACATGATACACTATTTGCAGAAAAGTCACGTACAAAAAGCCGAGAGAGATGACTATATTCATGTCACCACACACAGACAGCCTGACTGACTTTAGCTTTAGGTCTTAAATCTTCTATTCTTCACACCTGACCCCATGATGACACACGGAGACCTCAACACGTTAACGTGCACCATATTCATATCATTAAACGCTATGTCTCGTCTCTGCACAATACACCAGAGTAGCACATCCTCTGCAGCGAAGTGACACACTGACATGCAGGTGCGATGACTCTATTCACATTCCACAGACAGACTGAGCCCGGAGACCTTGACGTAATCTGCGGAGGTAGTCGTCAATCTGCTTGGAAGCGATCAGGTTTTCCAGAAAGCTGAGCGCTTGCGCACACACACACACACACACATACACATACACACTTGTACTGGACCTGTCAGGTTAAAACAGATGAGCTGCACAGTAGGTGGTAACATGGCACATGCTTGTGCACATTCCTCACTAGTCTGCTTACATCGCTGGTAACAGGAGCCGAGGGGAGCCTCACCCAAAATGGGCTAACCAGGCCTTACATCAGTGTGGTTTCCATTGCAGAGCCTCACAGGGATAGCGGGGGCCAGCGAGGGCCACATGTACTTCTATAGGGCCAACCGGGGCAAAGGCAGGACTTCTGCAGAGCCATAGGCAAAGCATGAAGTTACTCCAAGAGCACAGTTTCTGTCAAGATGAAACAGACAAATGTGTAAGATGGACTGTAGCTTATTATAAACTTGGATTCATAACACACTTTTCCTTGCAATGGAGATGTGTGAAATTGCCCTCACTGTACATAAATCCAAACAAACCCAACGGACTCAAGTTCTCTGTGTCAGGTTTACATGCGGTGTGTTTGCGTGGGTTTCCTTGGCACTCTCAGGTTTCCTCCCATATTTCAAAGACATGCAAGTACAAGTCTGATGGACTTTAATTTGACCAGGAAGAAGACTAGCAGTTTTCAAGTTGTCAGCTAAACCTAGTCAATGTGGCTTCTGATTTCCCTGTAAATCTAGATATGGCAAATTTATGCACATTAATCAAGAGCTGCAATGATTAATCGATTAGTTGTCAACTGTTAAGTTAATCGCCAACTATTTTGATAATCAATTAATCGGTTTGAGTAATTTTTTTAAGAAGATAAAGTCAAAATTCTCTGATTCCAGCTTCTTAAATGTGAATATTTTCTGGTTTCTTTACTCCTCTATGACAGTAAACTGAATATCTTTCAGTTGTAGACCAAAAAAAACATTTGAGGACGTCATCTTGGGTTTGGGGAAACACTGATCGACGTTTTCACCATTTTCTGACATTTTAAAGATCAAACAACTAATCGAATAATCGAGAAAATAATCAACAGATTAATCGACAATGAAAAAAATCGTTAGTTGCAGCCCTACTTATTGACGACATAAAATTAGCAAACTATTATCCTCTCTATCAGACACAACTTTACATATGTAAACAAGAGCATTTTGTATTTTGATGATTAGTTTTTAATTATAATTTGCTTGGAATCATTACTTTAAACAAAATAAAAACATTGAAAAACACAATACGATCGCTTTATCATGATGTGATTCTACTGAAATGCCATAGAAAGTCAATAAACAATAATAACTGATGTATGCCGAACCCCGAGCGTCAGTTAATTGAGATCCTAAGGCATAAAGGTTACATTTTAGTGCGACCTTTGCTGCCCAATTCAGTCTTGTGAGGGAGAGAAGATACTATAAGGTTTCAGTGCAGCCCTTCCCCTCGGTTTGTGTTGCATGTGGTTAGACAGAGTGGTGGTGGAGACTGGGAGATGAAGTTAAACTACTGGTTTAGATTAAAACTACAAACTACAACATCCCATTGATGCCTCTATGGAAATTCTCATTTTGCACAAGAGGTCAGAGGTCAGTGTCTGCTGCAGACCAGCATCTCAAGAGGTTGTAAGGATGGATTCAGTGTGTTTCTTAAGGACGTCACCGTGCCGTCCACTCAGGAAGGAATGCTGGGTAGTGACAGTTGTCCGTGTGAGCCCGACGCTGTGAGATGATTTTCAGCGTAGTGACGAGCCGCTGTTTAAAGGAACCTGCTCGCCACTTGTTGGTCTGTGTCAGCTTTATTCTTGGAGTACTCAAGTTTCCTCTGAAGTAGCTCTACAGCAGTTTTAAAAAACCCTCTGAAGTGGTTGGAAGTTCAGATGTAATGTTCAGCTACATATTAAAATCAGTGTGTTGTGTAAGTAAATAAAGTATGTACAACTCAGCTTGATCACACTCCATGATATTTAAAAAAGATTTTAAAAAACACCCAAAGAGCCAAAGTTCCCTCCGACATTTATTGCGTATTTTGTGGTGAAGCCAAACTATAATTTCAAATGCCATTCAGCTTCCCAAAACATGTATACGTTGCATAAAATATCCTCCCTGCTCAGCTCCCTCTGTGTGGTTTTTGGAGGGGAAGCAATACTTTTTTACTTTTTTTTTTTTTTTTTAACCAACCATGCTTTTTCATGTTGGAGCACATGTCTGTTGCAACATGAGCTCTTTCTTTCTCTCGTTGTCTATTGTTCATATCCAAAAAGGGTTGACACGCAGCCTCCTGTCATCTATCCTGCTCACATCTCTCTACCCCTCCTCTCTCTCTCTCTCTCTCTCTCTCTCGATCACCCTTTTCTGTGGTCTTATAAGGTTACAGAGCAGAATTTTCTGAGGCAATGCAGGCCTGTGTGTGTGTGTGTGTGCGTGTGCGTGTGTGTGTGTGTTTGTTAGTGGTTCCTGTGTTCTTTGGTCCATGATGTCCTCAGGTGAACACTGAACTGGGCCTGCTTTTATTCCCCTACATGCTCCAGTTGAGCCTGGGAACAAACACCTGCAGACACACACGCAGGTGCAGCTATACAGTACAAGCACACACACACATGCACAGGTGGTGCGCATCGGCTGTATCTGAAATCACTCCATATTTACTATATAGTGCTCTCCATTTACTGTCCGATATCTTAATTTACTGCTCATGATTGAGTGAATAATTTAGTGTCTATTATATAAGGAATAGAGTGCTGCAGGGATGAAGTCTTTTTGTAGGACAACCAGGAAGTTAGCATCACCCTGGGTTCCCTCGACAAAAAGCCAACGGGATTTTTCTATTGAGTTTTGGGATTATTGCAGAAAATAAGCTCTGTAGCAAACAATCCTTTATGATACTTGCACGTTATGTTCAGAAAGATAATCTTCACAAATGAACACCACTTTTATGTTTTTCAAAGTGTAAATGCAATCTCCAGAAGTAAAAAGCTAATGTTACGCTATAGACAAACTACACTACGGTTGCACTACGCTAAAGGCAGACTAGTGTTCGGCATGATGATGTTTAGTAGTCTCAGTTAGCCACTTGTTAGCAACCGCCTTTTTCAAGACACGTAAAAGCTTCAAAGTTCACGAGTGGGATATTTACTGACGTATTTTACATCGTAGAATAAAACGTTAAAATCACGTAAGCACTGCTCATTCCTGCACTTCTCTATTGTGAATGAGTGAACAAAGTAGTGGTTTCAGACACAGCCATCATTATTGTTTTTTCTAGCAGTATTGTCTCGGCCCCTCCAGATCTCTGTAAAGGATCTTTTTAGGTTATTTCACTCAGGTTTGTTGGTGGTATTTTTAGCATTATTTGTAATAAAAACATTGTACGTTCCAAGTTGGGAACACATCGATATCCCTAAAAAGAAGTCTGACTTGGCAAGAAACACAAGAATTCAGACAATTAGACACATTTGAAAATGTTATTCCCCAAACTGTCAACAGTACAGTATGTTGTATATCCACTGCAGTTTACAGACTAATATCCTGCTCCGGTTTTTATTTATTTTACTTGGTGTAGTTTTGTAGACACAACCTTTTCCTGTGCAACAAATAATTATTCCAGGTGCCCATAATAGTGTACTGGCTGAACATTTACAGTTTGTCAGATTGTCAAACTCGCTCTTCTCGCCCCGATTTTGTTGTAGTGCCTGTTGCTGTGTTCCCAGATCTCAGCAGTTACGTTGGCAAGTATATTGTTAAATATAGAAATGGCCAAAACTACGACGTAATACCCAATAATAAAGTAAGTCTGGCAGGTTTTATCTAATAAACTGGAACCACTAGTTACCATCTATTTTCTGTGTTCTCCTTCCCCGTGGCTGGCCATCAGTGCCTCGACTCTGTGACGGCCATGTATGACCAGTTTAACGGTTATTTACATCTGACACAATGAATAAACTCTCCAGCCAACACCAGCGTGGTGGGACAGAAGCCCACTTCTTAAAAAGCATATTTTACGAGCGCCTTCACTCTGAGTTTATTATGAAGTCTCTGTTTTCTCTCTCCCTTGCTGTCTTTTTCTTTCTTCACGCTCACATTTTCCAAGTCTTCTTCCCTCCATTTATCTCCAAGTCCTCAACTCTCGTTTGCCTCACTTTTTTTTTCTCCCTCACTCTTTTTTTTCTCTCTTCCTCTTGGCACGAAATAATCTTTATTTCTCAAATCCTTGTCCTTTCGCCAAGACTGTAACTTTCCGCTCCTTTTCCAATCTTCAGCCTAATTGTGCAGCGCTAATAATTCACTAAGACAGCTTGAGCCTTATATGCATGCAAAGTTAGATGCTTATCTCACTCTTCTCATTGACTGTAACTGCTATAGTTGGGTATACAAAAGGAATAGATGTTCACATGAATACTTACCTTCCTTTTGGTAGGCATGCAGGAGGTCAGTGAGATGAGATCGTGGTCATTAGGAAAAGTCAAGAGAATTTTGGGAGGAGAATTCGGAGAAAAGACCGAGAGAGTAAGGACACAAGGAGAGAGAAACCAACTTGCTGGACAAAAAAAGAGATCTGATAAAGACAAATTGGAGAAGGAAATGATTATCATTCCTGAATTTTCCTCATCCCCGCATATCTATCTTTCACCTCTTTAAAACAGAAATATGACATGGCTTTATTGTGAAAATGCTGGGTTTGCTGTTCTTCCAGATAACCCCTGAGTTAGGTTAGTTTTCCAGCTAATAGGGATGGAAGAGGACCTTGGGAGAGGCCCTAATAACAGAGCGGGAGAGCTCATACATCAGTCTCACTCACCACACCAACCACCCTGGCTCCAAACACAGCCCCCCAGACCATATAACAGCATATTAGTTGCTATGCATAACCGCTCAAATTGAACATTTCTGATTTGGTTCAGCTTGGCTCCCTCTTTCTCACTTTCTCCTTTACTTCACCTCCGGCCTCTCACTCATTCCCATGAGTTTGACGTTCTGCACTAATTCCCACATGCTGCACACTGTCACAGTAAAGTCACACCAAATTCCCAGAGCTTTATAGGAGTGAAGCTCGTGTCCCTGCGTGATTTTTATCATCGTAAGCCAAATACAGCTGGATGAGGATCAGAGGCTGCTCTCATGGAACTTTCTGTGTGGAGATTTGATGTCTGGGCTTCTCCAAGGCACCTTCATGTGAACCATTTACTGTATGTTTTGCCACTAGGATGGTGGCACAGAGTTGCAAATGAAAGAAGAAGGTCCAGAACTTTCTGTTGTGTGAAACATGCAATACCAGCCGAGAGGGGGATGTGATACTATAGTATAGGTTGTCAAACATCCAGAATATCCATCCAACATATCAGTGCCTGCTATGGAAATATGTGCATGGCTAAGATCCAGGTTATATTGCTTTTCTTTGGAAATTGCTGTAAAATTTGGGTTTTTAACAGTTGAGATAATCGTAGTTTTAATAAAAACCAATAGGCAGAGATGCAATCAGAGCACTAATAGGTCTGGGAAGGTGACTAAAATGGAAGTGATGTGAAATGATAGACAAGCAGCTAAAAGGTAGCTCGGCTCTTGGCTGGAGAGACGGCACGAAACAGACTTTGAGCGATGCTGATAACTTCTGGGGATTTCAGGAGGAGCTGAAGGTGTGAAACACATACAGTACATATGAAGTGATGGCGGTGATGTTATCATTCTCTTGTAAACTGACCTCTGGTTTGATGGTGGTATATACGGTATTGGCAGCAAAAAAATATAGGCTCCATCCACACTGATACGTTTTCTCGTGTGTACAGAGATCGTTTTTGTTTTAACTGTTTAACTTTTGTTTAACTGGTTGCTTAGTTACAGAAAAAACAACAGAGTATTGTATTTCGTTTAATAAAAGGTCTTGTTTAATACTATCTAAAACGGCATCAGCAGCGTTTTCAAACGTCTCCGTTTTAGGGGTTCTAAAATGCCGGAGTACGGTAGTGTGGACGCGAGCAGGGTCTGAAATTAACTTTTTTCACTGCCTGTCACTGTGGCAGGCAAGTATTTTTTTTTGTCTGCCACTTTTGTAATCTCTGCGCTAAATGAAGGAATAACATTTTCGATCTGCTGTAAAAACCATCTCCTTCAAACAACTGGAATTAATCAAGTTTCTCGCCAAAAACTTAATTTTACGAGATTACATTTGAACACATCATGATAACGTTGTAATTTTCCTTCGCCCAATAGTCCTTTTTCCCGAACAGACTTTGAACGCCTCATAGTAATAACTGAATGGCAACTCCGTTAACGTTAGTATCTCTTGTCAGACAAGTATCAGTATCAGAGTATTTCAGCTCAAACCTAGCAAAAATCACAGTAATAGTTTCTTCCTTCTTTCTACTACCTAAACCCCTCACATCCTTTTCAGTGATTGATAAAGGCAGACAAGAATCTTTTATATAATAAACCGTTCCAGTTAACATATGGGAGAACATCAGAACCAGGATCATGATCCAATCAGGGGACCAGAACCACAACGGCAAGAACTATTGATCCAAACTGACACAGGCGCTGCGAAGGTGCCTATTTTTAGGCCCTCATTAACAAATGGGCCTTACACAATTGCTTCCCTCTGTTACTGCAAAACATTAGAGAGCTAATCTCAAAATTACTCTGCAGTTCATCCCAGATATTCCAGATGATTGCCTCAATGAAAGAGAACTAACAGATGTGACCTAAATAGAGAAGAGATAAAGTGGAAGAGAGAGAAAAATGAGGGAATAAAACTGTCTAAAACCGTTGCGTTAATGCGTTAAAGAAATTGGTGGCGTCAAAATGAATTTGCGATAACGCGTTATCGCTTTAACTTCGACAGCCCTATAATATATAAAAAAAATCATATGTGCCACAGTTTATTCCTTAAAAAAATAAATTTCTTAAGTGTGGACTGACCCTAAATTGCAATAAAAAATGTAACTAGTCTTGAAAATACACCATTTCTTCTAAAAAAAAAATGATGCCAACTCCATACCGTTTTTATAAACCTCCTAATGTTACGCCTCTCCCTCTCCCCTCGTATTCCCACTTCCAGCCCCTCTATTGAACTCTCACCTGGCTGCACTTGGCTAGCTTTGTGTTAGTGAAGCCAGTGAGCTGTGACGTCCCCTCTCCTCTGTCCTTTGTAAACCACAGAGCTCTGTGTTTCTTTAAGCCTATCAGCCCAGAACACGGAGAGAATTTAGACTCACCTCGGGGCCAAGGCTCGCCATAATACACTGTCGTCTTAGGAGCCTTCAGGAACAAACCATTCAGTTCATCAAACCAGTCATTTTGGGTCCCATAACACAACTCAGAAACATGTGAAAGCAAAGGGTAAAGATATTACAACCTATAGCTAGCAGATATTTGTTTAATTATAAGTTATCTTAGCTATCTTTATGTTAGATTAACTCCTCCAGTGTTGCTGCATATCTGTAACAATCTTGACCCTCATAAAACTGCCCGCCTGTTGTTGTCAGCCTGCTGCCAAGCCTCCAGACTCCCTGACTAACAGGTGCAGAGGCCCAAAGAGCTGCTCATTAACACAGCTCATTTCACAAGCACCACCACACACAGTCATTACCGTCCTGACACAGCACAGCACGTGTGAAACAACACATTATCACCCAATTAGCATGACCCCATGTCGGGCGCCCGGTCTCGTTTCACTGCAGACTTTCTCCCCGAATGTCACCCCGCATGCCACACACACATAACAATAATGTTTACAAGTTGTTGTTTGAAATTCATGCATATAAACGGTCTTTTTAAATGTGTTGCTGCAACATAAGTACAGTATGTGTGCAGGGAAGGTTGTGTTTACAGATAAATGTGTGTGTGTGTATGCACATGCTTGCGTTTCTGCATGTGTTTGAGCCGTTTGCTCATTCATCATGTTAAACTATCTCAGCCTGCGCCGAGCTAAACACATGCACACAACCTGAAAGGCAGAACTCGTTGTAACTGTGGGATAACATATGCGTGTTTGTCAGTTGTCTGGCGTCCAAAGAAACAGCAAAGATAAAACTGTTTCATGTCCCGTCCATGTCAGTCCTGCATGTTTAAGCCCTGCGCAGGCTGTTTCATTTGTCAGGACTCACCTTGTGACCCGTGGCAGTGCACACTGAAGCCCATTTTCTGCTGTCTCCTCTCTCCCGTAATGAAAAGCAGAGGGCCGCTCTGTCGTCAGCTGGTAATAACGCAGCATTAGGTCCACATGGCTCGCTGATGGGCTCCCTGTTATACATTCAAACCTTTGATCTGCACCAGCAAATGTACAATGCTATCGCCAGATTTAAGATGGGGAAACTCTTAAAGCAGTGTGTGTTTGTGCTGTCTGTTATGCTGAGAAGCGGCTGCGACATCGAGATTGTTCATTTCATAAATGATAATAAGCAGCATTAGCCGCCACACAGATGTTTACCTTGTTATTTGACTTTGTTTGACTTAAATTATAGCAGGATGTTCTCATACACCGTTCATAGCTGTAGCTACGAAAGGTAATGCACTGTAATTTGTGTATATCCCACCAAATCAATTTGTTTGCAATCCACGTAATTGTCAACCAGGGAGTAGAACGACAAACCCATCGTAGGGAGGAGGTCGGGATGGATGGAGGGGTGGGTCAAAAAACACCGGACTTTGGTGGACTTTGGACTTTGTTTCTTCGTATCCAGTGTGAAACCAGAAGTCAGCGTTGATTTATTTGTCACGTAGCTTCCATACTTAAGTTACGCCACTTTTGTACTTATTTTAACCCAAACCATGATTGTTTCTATCTAAACCTAACTAAGTAGTTTTCTTGTCTAAACCCAACCAAGTTTCTTCCTTTGAAGTTTATTTTGAAAAGACTAGAACGGAAATTGACACATGCGTCACGTGTTGCTGGACATTCGTAGGAAAACACACGCAAAATGAGGAGTAACTTTTCATAAGATGTCATACGAACCTTTGTATGAGGATACGTTGATTGTTGAATATAGCCTTTCTGCTGTCATGGCTTTAAATTTAGGGTTATCCCATTGGCACAGAAGGTCTGGGCGAGAGTGTGTCTGTTGTTGCAGTTTGAAAAGACCCCTTGTTCACACATACAGACACAAAGTCAGACTTACAGGTGTGTTTAGCATTGAGCTGTTATTTTCTTCTCTTGCCCCTAGTATTTAATTTCCCGAGGGATGTTTCCATCCATCGTTTATCTCATTCAAGTCCCAGCAGCATGTTTTCTCATAGAGAATAGGGAAGCCGCTGACTGTGACAGTTTCCCCATGTTGTTTGAAGTACTTTTATGTTGTTGAGTCTTATGCAACACTTGCAGAAGGTTGAACCTTTCTCAGCTTCCCCACTTAGCGCCACTGGGAAACTTTTGGTTCTTTGAGTAAGTGGCAGCATGTTTTTAAGAGTCAATTCACAAAGAGTGGCTGTCTTTCACATCTCCGGTCTGTATTTGTGAAGGGTGCTGAAGCTCACAGCTTGTCATTATTTCACTTGCCCTTCCACATTTATTCTAATTGTAGGGTTCATGATCCGTCTAGTGAAATAGCAATTGAAAGAGGTAGAGCCCAACAGCCACAAAACATGCTAATAGTCTTCTCCATTTCCTCTTGTTTACAGGGTCTGAGTTTCCCCAAGACCCCAGTGTGATAGCTACCACTTCATGGAACAGCTCTAGTGATGGTAAAGGCTCACATAAACACATACACACACACACACAACGCGTCCTTAACAAACTTCTTTACAGCAAAACTGTAATAGCTGTGAACACATCTGTTACAAGCAATACATGCTGATATGTTCACAGTCTAATTAACACATGGTGCGTTGAACTGTAACCCCACATGTGTTGTTGGAAATTACATTCAATGATGTGTTAGAAATTACACATCCTCTGTGAGTGGTCACCTTCTGCAACCCAGACAACACCCATCGTCACAGGCAGTGTAGGCCGCTGTAGAGGATAATTGATGGAACGAATTACACATTGATCTACTCAACATGTGAGGATACAGGTGCACTGCTTTTCTCTCATTTCCACTGACCTACTTTTAGTTGTCTTTAGCTAAATCTACCAGTGGAGATTCAAAATGTGCTTCTTACAGTACATTTGCTCCATAAGTGTCTTTCAGCCTTCTATGGTGACCTTCTTATTGCATCTACTTGCTCAGTTTGACTCAGACAGGCATCGCCATCCCATTTGGGGGGAAATGCAGGAGGTATGAAGTGTGTTCTTGTGTAGTAGAAACCCAGAGTTGTTTGCAGATGTGCTGCAGGAGCAAGACCAAAGGACACAGATTGTAACGGAGCTGTGATCACAGAATTTTCACAAGACCGATAGGGTCCTCTTCTTTTCTATTTCAGGTAAAACAAATTACTTCATTTCCCAGAATGCCATCAGTGTGTGAATGTGATTGACACACCGTGAGGTCGTATTTATTTTTAAACGTGCGACAATTTCAGACAAAAAAGGTCTGTTACTGTTTTTAATGGATGTTGTTGGGTAGCTAGCTAGTCATGTAGTAAGATGATATCCCCATTGTTACACCAAATTCACACCAGAGCAGCGGCGAAGTGAGGCCTCCGGCAAGCTGTCATGCAATGGCTATGAAACGCTGTGGCGGCCATTTGATTCTGCTGCAAAGTGCAGCCAAACTAAAAGTTGGGAAAAGTTTAACTTTAAGCGGTCAGAGAGGACCCGCAGCCAATCAGGGAACAGATCCTGTGACTACTGTGACATGCTGACCTATGTTACAGAGAATTTCTTCCTGCTTGAACACATGAACTAGCCTCCCGGATGCAGAAAAATGTAATTATTGCTGCGAGCCGCATGCATTAAATCTCACCTACAAAAGCTTTGATTGGTGGACTGTCGAGGAAAACAGCCATCAAAGATCACCGGATCTCAACACTTGACGGAGTTACTGTATTGTTACTATTAAGGAGATTGCAGCAGAAAAATCATCCTTGTTGTTTTTTGTTTGCTGCTGACTTCACTTGACATCCTGATACAATGCTCCAACCACTGATGGGCTTAATGGCCTAAATATCTGAGGATGCACACATCCAACGCTTTGAAGGAACAACAGGATGCACAGGGTAGCCATCATGCACACATGAACGCATCATTAACTCCACTCTCAGTGGATCCTGTACTGGACTGATGTGCGCTAGATCTCCAGGTGTTTCATAGTCAAATAATGGCTTCTATATTTGACAAACTTGTAGAAAACAACTTGTCGAGAAGTCAGATTTAACTCACACTCCACCTCCAAAACCCCAAGAAAATGGACTGCAGGATGCAGCATGGACATGAAAACGCCTTAAAAGCTGCTTGGCTCTCCCACATAGACGTGGTCAGCTCATTCCTTCCCTTCCTTGATCAATAAGGCTTCATGCCAGTTTAATAAGATTATTTATTTTGTGGTGAGGATGGCAACGTCTCCTGGAGCTGCCCAGGTTTAGAGCAGCATATCCTGACGGAGGAAACTGCCGTTCTCCTGTCAGCACTGCGGGAACAACTGAGTCAGATCCATAAAGTTTTCTGCCCAGAGTTATCAGTCAAATCTCCCCCCCCCCACCTCTCCTCAGTTTCCTCCGGGCTTGGAAAGCCGACATCCGCCTATTCCCCCACAAAGATACACTGACTTGGAACATCCTCAACGTGAGACTTTATTGAACTTGACCTTTATTTTTAACTCTCTCATTTTGATCTGGTTTGTTTAATTCATCTCTTGCAAAGCCGAATCTCCCACAACATCCGTCCCACGGAGGATTCTGTGTACACAAAAACAGACATTGTTAAACACACGGAGCGAGAACGAAGACGGTAGTTTCTGGACATGATTGAGCAGTTTAGTCGAGATAATGATTATGGTGACCAATCAAGGATGTTTAAAAAGTCATAAATACAATGAGGAGTAGTTCCAAACAAATCATAGAGACGGCTTTATTTTTCCACAACAACATGAAATATAAAAACCTACAAAGGCTGCACATGTGTGTATGTGTGTGTGCGCACCCGTGTGTTCATATAGTAGTGTATCTGAGTGTCTATTTGAGCTCAGCCCCGTGACTAACATCTGTTTCTTATCTGATGGATGGATGGTGATTGCACCACTTGTTTTGTCTGCAGGCAGGGAATGGTTTTGATTGACCGAGCAGACAGCATTCAGGTAGCGTGGCTCTATCAGTATGCATCAGTAGCAGGAAGTTATCACGCTGAAAGAGGCTCATTATTGGGCTGAAATCAGGGGTGATGATAGTTTACTGAACTCCTTTTCCCTGAGGCTTTCTTTCATTCTCCCTTTTTTTTTCCTTTGTTTCATTTTATCCGTTTTACTTCCTTTCCTCTCCCTCTCTTTCCCTGTTGGAGAGTGACCCAACTTTAATGAAATTCACCTTTTAGCCGTAGCTGGCGATACTACAGCCCCGGCTCCTCGGCCTATATCTACTGACTATGTTTAGTTAGCTGTGCAGCCACTCATATTTCTGTGTCTTGCTGAGAGCGGCCTGTTTAGCACAGCTTTACTCCTGTGTGTGTAATCTAATATAGACATACATACTGCGGATTCACATATAGAAACACAATGTTGTTGGTGAGATGAAAAGGTATTGTGTAACTCGTAACATGTATAGTTTGTGTGCGTTGCGGTCGTGTGGGTGTGCACGTGTTTACGTTTGTGTGCCTGCGTGTGAGTGTTTGATTGTACAAAACCGCGGCAAGCAAATGTACGCTGATGACAGGGCACCGTTTAGTCGCCTGCCACATTAAAGGGACAGTCCGCAGCGATGGTTTGAGTTTCACAGTACTCCTGGTGCCAAATACCACAACACTCACCACGAGACAATTACATACAGAGAGGCTTTGTTAAGCAGACATTGGCAGGACATCTTTCTCCCCTTCACCTCTCTTCTCATCATCTCCTCCTGTCGTCTCCTCTTGTCTCGGCTTCCTTTCTCCTGCTCCCCCACTGCTTTATTGTCAGTTATTATAACAGCTAATGAAGTGTGCAGGCAACACAGCTCCAAAAACCATTTTCTTTTCCATCAACTCAACTAATGAGACAGTGATAAAGTGACTCAGTTTGTGTGACCTCCCCGCCGTTGGCAAAACACGTGTCTTTTTAAGAGTGGGTCTGTTCTCATTTAATATATAAAGCACTTTTTGTTTTTAGTTAATATAGTCAGACTCAACAGGCACATTAAGTTGGTGAAGTGTTGCATCAGCATGTAGGTGAGATGTGGTCCTCTATACTCATAGAGGCAGGCACAGATTCCCACATCCCACATGACTTTGGGTTGACAGTTGGGAAGTCAAATCAAAATGAAAACACACGCCCACACACAGAAGTAAGCATGCACAGACACAATGTAACACACCCTCATTAAGACAGATGCATCACCACCAGTAGCAATGACCTCAGCTTCTACCACTGTGTATTTGCACTCCTCTGTGATTGCTATCAGCATTACATAGTGTGTGTGTGTGTGTGTGTGTGTGTGTGTGTGTGTGTGTGTGTGTGTGTGTGTGTGTGTGTGTGTGTGTGTGTGTGTGTGTGTGTGTGTGTGTGTGTGTGTGTGTGTGTGTGTGTGTGTAATTGTGGTTAAGAGAGATGGTGAACTATGATTAGCGTTGCAACATAACAAACTAACCCGGAGCTAGTGTCGTCCCGATTCGGATACCAGCTTAGGAAGTGCGTACGATACTGCTCAAAATTCGGGATCAGGTATCGGCGAGTACACAAGTCTATGCAACGATCTGATACCATAATTTATTAACCCAGAAAAAAATTAACTTGTTTAGCTGGAAATCAATTCCCACCACTCCAAAACAGTAGCCTTCATTGTGCTGTTCCCCTGGAGGTATCATGGCTGCCACTGGCAACTACTGTTTTAGAGCAGCGAAGAAGAACTGATTGCAGGTATGTCACGTGACGATAGCAGACAACAACAGTGCGGTGCTAGTGTAGAGTGTAACGCACACATCAGGACATAGACACAAAATAATAAATGAATGAAACTGGCCTACTGCTTGATACAGAAGGACCACAGTCCCGTCTTCCATCAGTAGTTGCCTCATGACATTTAAAGTGATTAAATGGTAACACAATCAGATGCTACAGATTCAATTAAAACTCATGCACATTGTACATTTTATTTGTGCTTTTGCATTCCCTTCTGTCAGAGCAATGCAATTTATATCAGCTATTAGCCACAGCTATACACCACCTATTACCTTTTATTATTAGATTTTGCCTTGATAATCTATTTACAAGGCTTGTTGAAGAAAACAGAGGACACAGGGGTCTGTGTCAGTGCATTACATGTTTTGTGTGTGCATGTGTGTGCGCGTGTGTGTGCAGAAAAGCAATAATATAAGAATGCATGGGCACACACATGGGCAGTGGAGTGGAGTAGTGAGGAGAGAGACAGGAAAGAATAAAGGTCGTGAATGTTGTCCTGGTGGTTTAATTGATATCCATTGTATTAATACCAACGTCAACATCCTGCTGGAGGTTTTGTTCTGACTCCAGTGCTGCTGTGTTGTGTGATGTGCAGAGACAGGGCTGTACATATAAGGGAGACCGTTGGTTGTGTACAGTGTGTAGAGAAACGAGGACAGATAAAAAGTGGGTGAGAAGGGAGGAGAGTGGTGGTGGTGGTGCGGTAGATGGTGGGAGTCTCCTCATATTGTCACACACTTGTTAGTACCACATTGCTGTGTTAAGCCTGGGGTTTTAGGGAGGACAATGTGAGTGTGTGTGTGTGCACTCTAGTAGAGGCTATACACACACACACACACAGAGGCTGCACGCCAAGACAAATCCCCAACTTTTCTTTTTCACAAACACGTAGGCACGCATTTTACACACCTCAGGACAATATGTTAGCTGCAGGCGTCAGATCAGCTGCACATACAACCACAAGGGTGGTGACAGAGAGTACCAAGTTAAGGGCACCAGCATGCCAAAGTGCTTATCCGATGGTTGAACTACGTCTGAAACCCTCTCCACACACACCTTTCCTACATCATGTGTACATCTGGCATTTCTTTCTGACATTTACACAAACTTCATGCCGTGATTGACCAGCTGTGTGGAGGTGAGACAGTACGCAGGCTCTATTTTTTCATTCTTTACTCTTTTGCAAATGAGTGCAACACTCGGAATGCTTTTTGCCTTGCCGAATTTAGCACTGTTAGGTGATCACCTCAAACTAAATCTAACTTTGACCTCAACAAACTAACTGTAACGGTAACTCTCTTGCAGATTCATTAAAGTTTAAGAGCCTTTCTTTGCCCAAAATAAAAAAAAGGGCTTAATTCAGGGCAGAATAGCTACCCGCACACACAAACCAGTTATTACAGGACCAAATGTATTCTTTCTTCTTACCTAACTATTATAGTCATACCGGTGTTCTGATTATCTTGTTGTTCTATTAACATGTTTTTCCTGCTGGCTTGTAATCTTTTTTCTGTAGTATTACTATACTTAGGTATACTGTATGTACACATTAAAGGAACAGTGTGTAACCTTTCAGGGGATCTATTAGCACAAATGGAATATAATATTCATAGCTATGTTTTCATCAGTGTATAATCACCTAAGACTAAGAGTCATTGTGTTTTTGTTAGTTTAGAATGAGCCCTTCATATCTACATAGGGAGCGGGTCCTCTTCACTGTGTCCTCCATGTTGCTCCACCATGTCTCTACAGTAGCCCAGAACGAACAAACCAAACACTGGCTCTAGAGAGAGCCTTCCACGTTTTTACGTTACCTGAAGGCCACCGTAGTTCTCTAACACAATTGTGAAACTGCGGTAACGTGAGCCGCAGAGTGCAAAACCGTGGTACCGCCAGCCGCCGTCTGACTTCCGTTGCTCCTAAAGTAGCGATATTATGGTGAGGATGGCTTCTGAGCGAGGCGAACAGCGTTACCACGGTTTTGCACTTGGCGGCTCACGTTAACAAAAGCCTTGGAAAGGGAGGGGTGAGCAGAGGGGTACTGAGTTGGTTGCAATCTGCAACCACACCACTAGATGTCACCAAATCCAATAATCAACGGAGGATAAAGAGATATATTAGCAGAGAGCAAGACAGAGCAGATTTGGAAAAAACAGCATTGCCCTTGTAGGAAAAACCCTTGTTGGGAAGCAAGACCCGGGTCCAGTGAAATACTTTGTGTTGATCTTCCAAGAACTAACTTTCCCAGATATGTGATTTCATCAGACAAACAGATGTCTTAAAAAAAAAAAAAAAAAAATCAGAAAGCTATATATTTTAATTAGTGAAAAACTTTAACATAAAAGTTCTGTTGTCCGGTGCATAAATGCCCTAACTAATGAATTTACATTGGATGGTAAAGATTTAAATGTGTGGGTGTCCTTGCATATGTGAGTGTGTGCCTCTATTTTTACTCCTCAGCCTCTCTATTCACACAAATTGAAGTGTGTCTGACGAGTATTTGAGATCCCCTCTGTATGTGTTTTTCCTCCTTTGTTTGTTTTGGCCAGTTCGTGTAACCAGGAGCATTTCTGCATACCTAAGATGGGTTTTGGGGTTGAGGGAACTTTCCAGACGTTTTTCATGACATTAACACCAATGTTTTCTCTGCACATTAAACTCTTAGGTGGCCCACAAAATAGTTTTTTTTCTGACCACCTTGAGGAAAAATGTGGTCCTGGGAGATTATCATACAAAAATGTTTAGCTCATTGCACTCATTGCAGCCTCATATTCACTCCTTAAGGTTGTTTGTTCTTCTTCAACGTTTAGCTCCTCAACAACTCAGGTGATGTTGCCTCATAAGCTCATCGCAAAACCCTCTGGCTTCATGCAGCCATGGTGAAAAGTGAAATTAGGTGTTACCACAGTAGCAACCACAACACAACTTGCAAAACCAGGCTTAGTCTGAAAACATAGTTGTTTTACCACTTTTGCTACTTTTAACAGCAGCATGTTTTATGTATCTTGCTCTGATGTAGTCCAGTAAGTGTTGTTTGATTTATGTTCTTGGCCTTGTGTAAAACAATGTTTTCCATCTCCTTTTGTCTTTTTCTGTCTTTAATCATCTCCCTCCTGATGTTTCCCTTAACTCATCTTTCTTTATCTCCCTTGTATTCATTCCTTTCATCTTTTCTGTGCGTCTATGTCTTCCAGGGCCCTTCTTCATCCGCCTGGAAGCTCCCATGAACAACATCACCACCTCTCTGGGCCACACGGCCGAGCTTTTGTGCCGTGTAGCCGGCAACCCGCCGCCCACCGTGCGCTGGCTGAAGAACGACGCCCCGGTGGTGCAGGAGCCGCGACGGATCTCGTACCGATCCACGACTTACGGATCGCGCCTCCGCATCCGCAACCTGGACACCACCGACACGGGCTACTTCCAGTGCGTGGCCACCAACACCCAGGGCACCGTGTCCACGACGGGCGTGCTCTTCGTCAAATTCGGTAAGAGAAGAGTTAGAGTGGCGACAGCAGTATCTGCCAAGCATTTAAAATCTTACTGGCATGTAGAAGTGGCTTTATGACGAGTGTTTTACGCACTCACTGTGACAAACAAAGACATTTTTTCCTACTCATCTTTTCCGACTAGAGATCTGGCTCCTGTCAGCAACACTCCTCTCCGCTGATTCTTGCTTGCAGCTGGCAGCTTGTGCAGAGAAAAATCTGGGAGCAATATTGTTTATCCTGTTGTAAAAAATCCCCTTGTCTTCTTTTCCAGATCCACTCCCTACACTTCTGGCAGGAAGGCCAACGTAAGTCTCTTTTCCTCTATCCATTTTTCTCTCTGTCAGTCTATACATTCTCTTCTTACCAGAATGTAATGCAGAGGACCGTTTCAGGTAGATTTGCGAGTCCTGCAGAGCTCTTGGTTGCAAGTATGTTTTTTTGTTTTGATACCTTGGTACGTGTCAAAATGTGACGCACAAAGGGAGAGAAAGAGATAAACTAATTTGCTGTCTTCACTGATAATCATTGGTGGGCCTGTTTCCGAGGTGTCCATAATAGAAACAAATTTAATTATAGAGAAAAAGAAGGTCATGACTTGATAGATAAACTAAAGAGAAAGTTACAGTTTGGTAATTTGATTTAAGACATATTGTTGACATATTATCTGCTGATGCAGTCTGAGAACTGTCTTATATAAATCTTATACTTCTCATAGTTGCATAGGGTTGCATAGAGCAACCCTAATGCACTCTGCAGGATATCCACTGAGTAATCACTCACACTATAACAAGGCTTGATCTGTAATTTTGCATTTTATTGGTGCAGATCTCAGTGTGGCTAAATGAATATTTAATACAAGCCTGTAAATCCCAAATGTCTGGTGCTCTACGCTGCTGTTTCTGCCCGACCATCACAGCTCACATGGTTCACATTTGAATATGAACTGAACCCACTCAGCCGTGGGCCACAGTGAGAATGTGGACCATGTGGTCTCTGTTGGGCGGGAACAGGTCTGCGCACCAATCACAAAGCAGATGTTGACTCATAGTATTGGAGAAATTGGGTTAATTTACTTTCAGCCGACTCTAATCGTAACGGACTCAACTCAGAATGTTAACAAATTCAAAACCTGTGCCATTCATTAGGGCAATAATGAGACATTAATCTGCATTCATGGCTATAATGAAGTTATAATAATTAAGAGTGAACGTCCTGTGTCTACTAGCGAGTTTAGTTGATTAACTGAAGTCTCCTGGAAATGAGCAGTATAGAAAAATGACGCACATCTGTCTCTGTGGTTTCTTGTTATATAACGTTTTATAGTGGCCTAATTAGCCGCCAGCTGTGTGAATGTACAGAAACCAACCACGGTCCTAATCTCTAACATGAACATGTACAGCACATTAAATAAGGTATCAAGATTAGCAAATATAACCAAACCAAAGAAAGTATCCATGAATACATTCCACTCAGACATTTTCATGTTCGTGGTCAGAGCAATGCTGCCGGCAAAATCAAAATTTAGATTGAGTCTGGCGAGCTTCCTTTGCTTTGTTTTGACGTCTCCTCAGTGTTGTGGGGATAAAACTCTAAGAACTTTCTCAGTCCGTTTGATTCTCGCAGGATCAAAGCAGCTAAGCTGGATGATTTTCCCCAATGACATTATGGCGAGGCTCGCTGCCATGTTCCATGCGGCGTCCTGTGAATCAAAACTGCTGGCACATGGTGGATACAGACACTTACTAAATCCACTCACACACCGAGACGACTGCACACACACGTTTGAGCGTACACGCGTGCTCGGTTTCAAACATCTGTTTCTACCATTCCTTTGTTTACATGTTTTTGATTTTTTTTTTTCCTTGTGCAACAAAATTGCAGCTTGTTTCATAGATGAGACAGTTGGCTCAAAGAGAAATCACAATGCAATTATCTCAAGGGAGTTACCAATAAAAAGGAAAAATCAAACAAGCTGGCCGAAAAAAAAACAGAAACACTGTGACAACACTGGAAATAAACTAAAATGGAAAAATAAATGTAGATTAGGAAATGGAAGGATGTGATTTTGGCTAAATTACATGTTGACGTAAGAGATTAGCGGGATGACATTGCTAATCCAATTAAAGTCTGTGTGCTTTCATAAAGTACATGTACACATATAAGTTCGTGTGTATTTTGTTTGTCCTGGAAAAACAGATCTATCGTTTCAGGAATAAAAAAAAAAAAAGCTTTCTGCTCTTGCTTCATGATCATTTAGTTAATTAACAGGCTATAAAAGTCAGTGGTGGAATGTAACTAAGTACATTTACTCAAGTACAATACTTAAATTTTCGTTATGCTACTTTATACGTTTACTCCTCAACAATTCAGAGGCAAATATTGTACTTTTTACTCCACTATTACTTTGCAGATTTATATTATTACTGTAATATAAAATATAATTATAATAAATCAACTAATACGTTATTATATATTATTACACAGCCGTGTTGAATACTCAATTCTGATTGGTCAATCACGGCGTTCTGTAATTTTTCGATAACAGACCGTTGCTATGTATAACAGACCGTTGCTATGTATAACAGACCGTTGCTATGGGCGCAGCTCTGACGTCAGACTCTGGCGGACCGTTTTTGTGTCAAAATATTGATTTCTTAAGTAGGAAGCCGTGTAATAAGAAGAATAATGTACAGTTAGCAGGTCATTGTTGTGAAAGAATCCCCTTCAGGGCGGGGTGCAGCATTGCCCTGTCGGGGATTCTTTCACAGGCTTCACACACTAGGTTTAGGAACCAGAAGCTTGCTGGTTCAAGTCCCCCGCATGGACCAAGTATTGAGTGTAGGCTGGTAGCTGAAGAGGTGCTAGTTTGCCTCTTGCCAAGGTCCCCTTGAGTAAGGCATCAAACTCCCAACTACTCTGGGCGCCTTTCTTGGGCGGCCTCCTCACTCTGACATCTCTCCATTAATGCATGGAAAATTTAATTTCCCTTCAGGGATCAATAAAGTAATTCTTCTTCTTTACACCGTAGTATTGCTACTTTTGCTTAATACAAGAACTTCTTCCACCTCTGATAAAAGTTTATAAATGCCTTCAAAGGCTTAACTGATGATAAATTACCCATCTTCATAAAAGACTTATGTTTCTTTAGTTGGAGTTAGAACCATGAAAATCACCACGATGATTACATTCATGAAATCCTGTGCAAGGCAAAAGCTTTATGTGATGTTCCAGCTGATGAAATCCTACAGAAGCTTCTTGTCTTGTTTTCAGGACTGCTATAATCTGAAAGATTCAAACTCATTGAGGTACAGCTCCAACACAGCAGACGCTACATTACACTTTGCAAGCTCGAATAAGTGAAGTTCTCCTTGTGTTGTTTTTTTTCTGCCAACTTTTGAAGGAAAGCGTTGCAGTCAACCAAAGACCAACATGCGATCATGAGTCTCATTACAGTCATTACAGACTTCATTTAAACGGACAGGGGCCTCCTTTGACAGCTGCTGCGGCGGTGGGCTGATCGTCACTGCTGCTCATCATTAGTGCCACGGCCAACTTATTAGCCGTAAAGGGAGGTGGCAGGCCGTCAAGGAGACAGGGTCACTTAATGATGACACGTGATGACCCGCAGCCGCTTACCTCATACCGCAGCTGTTCAAACGTCAAAACTTCTGCTCCTTGACTCAGAGTTTTCGGAAAGACATCTGGTCCAGGAGCTTGTCAATTTAAGTGAAATATACTTTTTAGTACCTCCCACTGTCTCCCATCATCTCTGTATGCAGCAGACTGTTACATGGAGCCCTGTGACTTCCGTTTTCTTGGGATAAATTAGCCTTAATATTACTCACAAATTTGGGGGAAAACTTTCTTGCCACCCAGCTTGTTGAACCTGAACATAACACGAACTTCATGTCCTCAGTGTTGTCTTTGCTCCGGTCTGTGCTCTGATTTCCATCCCCTCTACGTCGGGCTTAAGTATACACTCTGTGGTGTGCGGGACATTACAGTGTGTGTGTTTGTATATATCGTCAGGGTTGGGTTTTCGAGAGAAGCCACAGGCAAACTGAGAGCTGACAGCCCGGAGGTTTAAACCAGAGCAAAAAGAAATACAGCAGAGCAGATCAGAAAAACAGGAAGGAGGAGACTGTCAGGCTTCAAGTAATTTAGCGTATGTTTCCAGCAAGCCAGAGCACGGACCAGTCAGCGTCTTGTGAGGAGCTACTGGCAGGTACGGGTGTGGCATAGGTGTGTGTGTGTGACGCGACACAGAGATGCGACTGTTCGTTCTAAACAACAATAGCGGCTCCTTAGTGAAGATGCTGTAATAGCATCAGTTATATGAGAACTGGAGATTTGCTCTTCTCCCGACCGGCTTTGAGTTTGATTGACAGATGGTTCATCCAATCACCTGCCAAGTATTTTTTGAAAGTGCCCGCCCTTTTCCAAACAGTTTCTAATGACTGCTTCTCAGATGGTTCTGTGTAACAAACCATCTGGTGCATCAGCTTAGGAAGTTTGAAGCATGAACTTTTCCTTCAGCACAGGCATTTTTAGATTTCTATGTATTCCTTCCAGAGCTGTTTTTAAAGTCTTTTAAATTACGTCCATTTGAAGTCTTTCAAGAGAAGATTATAAATAAGATCTCAAGTCCACGAAAGCCAGTCCAAGTCAAGTTACGAGTTTTCGTCAGCATATTGTAAGTTAAAATGAAAGTCTATCAGGTCTCTGGATGCTGACCGTTTAAAGCATTCAAAGCATTTGTTAATAATGTTTTACTGAGTTGAGATCAAGTCTTTTCAATATAGAGGCCTGATAATTAAATATGTATGTTTGTGGCTAAGGCCTGTCTGTTGCTGTTTTTTTTTTTATTTTTTATTGTTCCAGGATTTTGTGTGATCAAAACTTGGAAACTAAAAAAAAAAAAAAAAAAAAAAGGAATTAAAGGAATAGCATGATATTTTGTGAAATACACTTATTCATGTGTTTACAGAGAGTCAGATGAGAAGTTAGTTAAACAGCAATAGAGGGAAACAGACAACCTGACTCTGTCCAAAGGTAAATAAATCCTTATGCCAGCACCTTTAAAGCTCACAATTTAACACGTTACACCTCATTTGCTTAGTATAAAAATTACACGTTGTGGTTTTATGGGGGGTTAGAGTCGGCCTTTTATATGAAGTCTGAGTCTCACAGCAGTCCAAGTCAGGTCTCAAGTAGTGACTCAAGTCAGACTCCAGTCCAAGTCTAGAGTCTCACATCTACAACTCTAACTCAGTTTAATTTCTAATCCTGAATTCGTCAGTACGCCACCAGTTATCACTAACTAAGAGAAAGAGCAGTACACTGTGCCCATGCTCCTCCTCTTCATTCTCCTCTCTCCATATCCCCCCTTCCTCTGCTCCCCTCCTTGGAGATGTTTTAATAGAGCCAGAATAAACAAGGTGAGGGGAAAAAGTCTCGCCTGCCAAAATTAGACCCCCAACTTTCCCCGTCTCTCTCTCTCTCTCTCTCTCTCTCTCTCTCTCTCTCTCTCTCTCTCTCTCTCTCTCTGTACGCTGCCACACTTCCTTCATTTGCAGAAAAAAAAAAAGATGGAGACGGCGGGAGAGTGAAGGGAGTGAAAGAAAAACAGTGTTAGCAGGGTGGGAGGAGGATGGTACCATTAACATGTTGTTCTTTGATTCCCGGGTTCTGCGGGGTCGGCGGCGTTCAGGTGTGATTAGCTGCGTGAGCCGACGGGAGGTTTAGCTCGGATCAGAGGCAGTTCATAACTCCTAACTGAGCAGACTACAACTGCCCTTTACGCAATTACACACTCACTTCTTCATCTTTCTTTTCTTTCTGTCTGGATTTCCATTTTCTTGAGTTTGCTTTTCCATTAAATTAATCAATAAGATTAATTAGTTCTTCATCAGACACATGGCAGGACTGAAACTGAACTTTAAATGACTTATTAGTTCTTTCGGGTATTTCTTTTCCTTCTGTCTGTTGGAGTCATTTGAATGAGTATATTAATCACGGAAAATCAATGACGGTGTAGTCATAATTGAAAAGAAACATGTTTTCTGAGCCTTTTAAACTACTATTAGTCATGATAACTTTCTTTTAGCACTTCAATGGGGCATTGTAAGTAGGTTGGGGGTTGGTAAAGCATGAAACATGGCTTACAGGTTGTGAAAAGCCTTTTTTACCTGGGATTTTGCATCATGTGTATTGTTAAAGTAACACGTAACTATAATCAATATTTTTATGATAGCAATGGATAAAATGAAATGCATAATGTGATCGCATAGAGACTGATCGAGCGTCTCTGTATTTCTCCTCACGTTTTGGTTTCACGGCCCACAACTTTACTGTTTTGGTTCAGTCTCCCTGCTCTTATAGTGCCATTTATAGGCCGCAGCAGGCAGCTGTTTTTAGTGGAAAAGCTCTGATAAACCCACAAACAGTAGACAGACAAAGTTAGCACCCAGCTGGTGAACCAGTGTCAGAATTAATCGGGGGCGAAGGGCAAAATTGGCCCGAAATTCAAGGTATTATCCCCTTAAAGCTCAATCAACGTGGTGTGATGGTACCTCCAAATTTCAAACATCGGTGGCAAAGATTGCCCAAAATTGCCGTGTGGTGAACATAGTGGAGCATTTAGCAGTTGCCTTCAGGAGTTGGTGGAGACCAGAAGCAGACCTACAAGGAGAGTGAATATTGTACTTACATTCATCAGGTGGCCAGAAACACGACTCCAAATGAACGCTAATGTTGCTTTGTGTCTGCCGAATGTGTAAATGAGCAACTTAAAGGGTGTCATTGTTGTGTTTATAGCTTATTTCCGCTAAAACAAATCCGTTATTGCAAGTTTAACTTCATTATTTCTTGTATGATTTCCAAAATACAGCTGCTTGTATATTTCTAAAAAAGTATTGACACGTTTTTTTAATCTGACAGCAGCGATAAACAGACTTTATGCAACGTTGCTGCTGATCTGAGAGTCTGTCTGTGTTTATAATAGAGGGGTTTTCTCCCTGTTTGAAATGATTAATACCACTACACCCTGGCTGTCAAGGCTGTTTAAATTTCTCAAAACTTTCCCTGGCGCTTTTCTCTCAGTACTGGCAAAAAAAAAAAAAAGCAATTACAAAAATAGCTGCTTTTTTCCCTCTCTCTCTCTCTCTCTTTTCCCTCCACCGGGCCTTTCTGCTCTCCTCCTCTGTCCGCTCTGTACTGCTGGAGAATAAAGAGGACAGGTTTAACAAAGAACAGATTCTCTCTGTACTCTATTGTTCTGGCTCCTTTTGTGTCTATGCTCTGACCTTTCTGCTGCTTGCGTATCTTCAATCTTCCTGTCATTTGCTTCAACACACCTTTTTTTTATATTGATGATTGACAGTATTTGGTGGAAGACGTGCTCTGCTGATCTTCTTCTCCTTCAAACATGAAACAGCCTTATTTGAACAATATTTTACTTTCACATGTCGATTCAAACCACTGTTGACAGTAAATCCAACGTTCACACGTGCCTGAAAGTGCTGGTTTGTTAATGATTATGTCTATATGTATCAGCCACATATGCAATAAAGTAAGACATTTATTTACTTTTTGTAACTTTGCAATTAATATGTCAGATCTTGTTTGGGTGTAATTTGACGACTCGGAGTGATTAATCAGGCGTGTTTAACTGCAGTGTAAACACACACGGTATAACTTTTCCTGCAGCTTGTTTGTGTACATATATCCAGTGTATCTGCGTGTGTGGCTGTGCGTCGACTCTGTAATTAGCCAGCTGTCAACACGCTGGATTAAATTGACCTTAGGAGCTGACGTGACAGGGACCGCGAGGCCCGCGCTGCCATCAACCCCGCAGCAATCCAATTATACAGTGGAAGCATCAAAGAGTTAAAACCCAAGGAGCAATCTGACTTTGCATCGACAGGACCGTAGCGTGCGTGGCTCACCTACAGCGGAGCATGGGCTGATTGACAAATTAGTTTAAGGAAGTAGTTTCCAGAATGTGTAATGACTCGAAGATGTCACACGACGTTGATCTTTAAGCTTGCTCAGGCCTGTTCAAAGGTATTAGGCGCTAAGATATGTGTGTAGAGTAATCATAACAGATTTATTGATACCCTGAAACCTATTTTCTCTTTTCTTATCTGCTTTACAGCAGCTGTTGTGAAAGGCTTGTACTTATCATGTCTGTGCTATTAGCATCTGATTTATTAAGATGTCAGGTTAATTACACAAGCAGGGCCTGCAGATGCCCCCTAGGTGTGTTCAGTGAGTGAAGGAGGATGAAAGGATGCCGTCGAAGGGGTTTTATCTGGCAAGAATCAGCAAAGCATCCAAGATCCTCATTAATGAACTAACAACATGTCAAAGCATTTACTTAAGCTGCAATGAAGCTCTTAACTGAGCTAATTATTTAGGGAGTCTGTCATAGATATTTTGCTCTCAGCTATAAATTGCATGATCCCTCTCAAGATCTAGACAAACCAACAATCTGTGAGCCATAAATACAAGTTGCCACAAGGTAAATGTTTGATCAATTAAATGCGATTACATTATATTAGCTGCTTAATGAACATTAAGTTTAAGGAGTACAAAGGCACAGCTCCCCGTCCACTCCTCTTCCCTGTCTGAACCTGCGCCTTCACTTTTTAATCAAAACAACTTTTACAACAACTTCATAAATCCACAAGAATGTGCAATCTAACGTCGTTTTTGTGTTTCCTCCGATGTTCCCATGATCCCTCCAAAAATAGTTTGACGTTTTGGGAAATGTGCTTATTCACTTTCTTGCCGAAAGTTAGATGAGAAGATAATTCTCCACCACCAACTGCTAGTTTACAGGGGAGACAGCTAGCATGGCTCTGTGTGAGCAAAATGTGCCTACCAGCACTTCACACTACCAGCAACATAGCAACAGGCTGCGTGTCATTTTCAATGGTAGCCGGTGACATGAAGCTACAAACTGATGTCCGACACTTGTCGCTGCGTGGCGGTCGTGACATGCTACAAATCAAAGTTGAGCTGGTTTCAAAGCGTCAACCTGTCATGTGTTTTTGTTTCACCCTGTTCTGGTCCGTCTACAAAAATGCCATTAGTTAGTTCCCAGTGCTATTTAACGGCATAACTACGTCAACGAGTGCTTGGGCAACACTTCAACGGCGACTCGGTAGTGTATCACAATAGTGTATATACATATTAACTGGGAAAAAGTCACCAGGTTGGTGACCAGCATGAGGTGGAGTCGCCAGGCTGTTGTGGCTGCGTATGGATCTTCCACCGCTACTGAGGCTCCTGACGGTGTATTAAATGAATAAAGTGTAAAATAGCCAATATGTCTTGTTTGTTCCTTGATACTGATAGAGAGTTAAATCATCCAATCCACCAAACAACTCAAAACAAGAGTCAACACCAACAGGAGAATACACTGTTTACCATTGACGGAGCATTTTGGCAAATATTTCTTGGGCGCTCCCCACATAATCAGCTGTGCTGCTCGTCCCACAAATGACTGATCCTTACAAGTTGGACATCATTGTGAAGGTAAATAAACAGGCTTTCCAACCATGTAAAATACAATGCCAATCAGCATTGTAACAACAGAGAAATAATCCACCTAACACAAGTTTCCGAACTTTTTTTTCCCAGTTTTATATACTTTATGTAGCTGTTGGCCGTTTTGTCGCTTGTAGTATGAACATAGCATAAAGCTCACTAAGAACACGTTATATCATGTTTGTTTAATCCGTAAACAATGTGAAAACAACAAACCACTGGTTGCCCGGCAACATCACAGTGACGACAAGTCACTGCAACCGACCAAGAAACAGTCTGGCACACAACCCCCGTAAAACCACAAATTAGCTTCTTTAGAGGTGCTCGTAGATTTTGTTCTTGCAGAGAACTAGGCTGGCTGATTCTCCCTGTTTCCAGTCTTTAAGCTAAGGAGAGCGGTATCAATCTTCTCATCTAACTCTCAGCAAGTAAGCTAATAAGCGTATTTCCCAAAATGTTGAACTACTGTTTTAAATGCATAAAGTGAAGAGATGCACATCACTGCACGCCACCTAGATGGCAAACTGCAGCACATTGTTGGTGTGTCCCTGATGGCTGCAGAATCTGAAAGGAGGCACTAAAGTTTAATGTAGTGCCGAATGTCCTGCTCAAGGACACTTTAGTCTGAGAGAGATGCAGGTTTTAAACGCAGGTCCACCACTTTAAAACCACTCTCTCCTCTCACTCTGCCGCCCTGCTGCCCCTTAGCGCACAGTATGTGTTGTTTTTGGTCACAATAGGCTCTGAGCTCAGACTGTGAACTCGTGTGGCTGTATTGAGAAACTTTGGATTTTGGTTTCACTTCTCCTCACCTCGGTGCCAGCGTCAACACTGCTGTGGTTCTCAGATGCTGGCCAGGATTGATGATGATTTGCTCTGCACCACAAGCATCGCACCCATTCAGACTGAGGGGATGACAGGCCCACTCAATTTTTGGATGCACCGCTCCTCTGCCACATACTGATCCACTTCAGCACTCCACATCAGACCGACGCAGGGGGTTTTACTAAACTTATTTCAATTTGGGATTGACTCTGGAGCTCTTTCAGACACTATTCGGACCTGCCAACAACAGCTCTGTACCACTGGAGCTTTCTTAACCCGTAGTTTAACCAAGAGCTCTTGCAGTATTCCCAAATTGCTTATTAGTCCGGTTAACTGCCAGACATGGAAAATGGATTTCTTGGCAAAAGGTAAAAAGGGCATTCTGTCAATTCACCGATACACAAGTAAAAACAAAGACAGCCTACTGAGACTTTCCTCACCTCTGTCCTCTAGTCCTTTTGCACGTCCGGAGTAGACTGGAGCTTTTTTTTTTTTTCTCTTCGGTCTCAAAAAGGCTTTTACCCACACGCGGTCACACATATGCACACTTATACATAAAACACAGAGTCAAAGAACTGCACACGCAGTTACTCTTACAAACCCTATCTCTCACACGTGTTTAGTTAAGCCCCCGGTGGGTCTTAATTGCCATCTTGTTGTGGATTCTTTTTAGCGTAGTGCTGATTGATTGGGGATCAGGGCCCTAATATGGCTCATCGGGGACAGGCCCTTTGACACGGCCTGGTCCCAGAGCACCGGCACTGTTTGAAACCAGAGCTCCCACTGCAGCCCCCTCCCACAAGCCTGGATGCCGCCGCGCTAAATGCTGCCCAGGTCAGGGCAGCTCCACACACACACACACACACACACACACACACACACACACACACACACACACACACACATACAGGCAGACACATGTGAACACACACACGTGGGGACTGTCACGGTGTGTAGCCGACTTTAAGCATTAAAGCAATTTACATTATTAGGCGTTGGTAAGTGCGTAAGTCTGTCTTTACACGCTTTACCGCACACCGCGAGTTTCATACACAACTCATTATGAACAAGGCTTTCACACTCAGCTTGGACAAGGCCCACTTCCTGTTTCCTGTTTCCCAGAATCCCCTGTGTCTGTCTGTTGGTGATCCTGTTGGCAGGTCTGGTCAAGGTCAGGTCTGGTAAGAAAGTGTGCGTGCGTGCGTGCGTGCGTGCGTGCGTGCGTGCGTGCGTGCGTGCGTGCGTGCGTGCGTGCGTGCGTGCGTGCGTGCGTGCGTGCTTTCTCCCTGAGGGTTACAAGGCCTAGATGGGGTTTGTGGGGTTTCCCTGAACTTTGGCCTAAACCTCCCATGAACACACATACACACACACACACTCCTGCAAAGAAAACACACACATATGTACAGACAAGTATGCACAGAAAGTGTTCTTTCTTTGCCCTTAGTGGTGGTGTGAGAGAAACAGAGGGAGGCACAGTGTACGAGTAAGTTTTTCTAGGTATAAATAGAGGCTTTTGTTTGCAGTTCGGCCTGAGCTAGGGGATGTTTAACAATTTGTAGAGCTTAACGGGATCAATGCGGTTTGATGCAGTGTCGGTAAAGGAAGCCCTTTCAGTTGGAGTCAGTTTATCAATCAGTGTGTTGTATTTATTGGTCCTGGCGCCTATGAAATTGCATACATGCAGTATGACCACAGGACTTTTGGGGTTGTGATAAAGCAGCACTCTAAATTCAGCTCCAACGTCTTCTTCGGAGAGAGATATTATCAGGAAAACATTTGAATGTCAAGTTCAGACAACATAGGATGAAGACTGATGCGGTGCTTGATGGTAGAGATTCTCATTACAAGCATTACAGAGTCAGTAAACAATAACACATGGGATGAACATTGATATATGTTATGTGTTATGTTTATCATTGAGAACTATAGGCGTGGGGGGAAAAATTGATACAGCATAGTATGGCGATATTTTGCACGACATTATTGTATCGATACATGGACGCCAAGTATTGATCTTTTATTATATAAAGTATTAACCTCTTACCAATCCAACGGCCGCTGATCTGTCTTAAAGAGGTTGTAGCGGGCTCAGTCTTAAAGCTAAAAAGATAAAGAATGAAGGTACTGGTATCATATGAAACTACAAAACCTAAGGAATCGATTTGTATCAACCATGTCATGTTAGCTTGTCGGGAAAAACGCTAAATAATGCTCCAACTGCATGGCCATTTTCAAAGGGGTCCCTTGACCTTTGACCCCAAGATATGTGAATGAAAACTCTGAGATGAAAAGAATGAAAACTGGATCTTAGTAGATAAAACTGATTTTGACAAACTGCCTAATTTGCAGTTGAAAAAAGGTAATAAATCGCAATGTATCTTATCGCAATACTCAGCATGTCGCAAAATGTTTAAAATCACAATAATATCGTATCGTGGGGCCTCTGGTGATTCCCACTCTTATGAGACTACGACAGATTGAGAGTTTAATCAATGAATCATCATCATTTACCACCTTTTTATACTCAGTATACCTAACCTATACAGTATGTTTTTCTTCACCCTCCTGTTTTCTTCCACTCCCGACCTTGTGCCCCTTTTACATTCCATAGTAACAGACAAACTTATCCTTCACTAGTTCAGTGTAGTACGGAGGCATCCTTAGGCGTCTTACAATGTTATTAGTTATAAGGATCATGAACTTTGTTGCTTGTCATCATTTCCCCTTTCAACAAATCTATTAACATCTGTGGTATAAAGCCCAAATAGTCTCACAGTGGCCTGAAAGTGAACTGTGTGGATAGGGAGCGGCTCAGTAAGCTGCCAGTAGTCGATGACAGTAAAATAACTTGTAAAAGGGAGCAGATTTCATTTAGGCATCTAGACGCCTGTATTCTGCTCCCAGATATGTTTTTGTAAAGATAAAATCATTTTCATATTCAAAAATATCAGTTGTCAGTGTAACCTGAATTGGTCTCTTAAGGCCAGCTTGTGGGTGGGCTCTCGTGGTCGGCCAGCCAGAGGACACATCACATGATGGAGATAGAGGGCGAGGAAAGGGAAGTGGTACTTGAATGTAGTTTTTTTTTTTACTTTTCATCCATTTTACAGGAGAAAGTACGTCAAGCTTCAAACTAAATTGCCAAGTTACGGACGTTTGTAGCACCAAAAACCTCTAAAAGTTAAACCAAAGGTGTTTTTTTTCTCAGCCAACCAAACACTTCACCAGGCTGATATGATGACGGGATATTTTTCTAGTTGTCATCCCTTCTCTGTGTTTCTTTTCTCTTCTCTCAATCAATTTGCAGCAGTTTTTTTCTTCCACGCAACGACGACCCTAGGCAGGAAGTTCATATAAACACACAGAAAAGCGGATATCACATAAACACATACTTGGACCATGTTGTAAATATGGGTGACAACTCTTGAGAGTGTGTGTCAGGCCCTTGTGCCAACTGAATAATGTCCTGGTTAGCCCTCTTTGTTTTTAAGAGTGCAGGAGCCTGTAAATTATCTTTTATTGGAAGATCCGGAGCCATATCGTCTCTAGACTGTTTTGAAAAAGCAGGAATATTTAGTGTGTTCCACTACTGAGCCGTTTTGTGATGAAGTGTTTTGATAAACCTCTCTGTTGTGCCCACATTCCTTTAGCTTGGCTTGTCTGTTTGCAAGCAATATCCTTATTTTCCCCTAAAAACCCCCAGAAACTTCAGACGGCATGCCTGAACTCTCTGAACGTCGGATGTGGGTTTGATGTGTAGGCAGAGAAAGCAATAATTGCAGTGATACATATAGCAGAGGAAGAGGTTTTCAAGTCAAGAAAAACACCAACTAGTGTATAAGTCATCGGCAAGTCATCAGTAAGTCTTGCAGCTGCATTGCATTCTGGTATAATGAGGCTACTGTCAAAGGATGCATTCATGACTACAGAGAAATGAAGAGTTTAAAAATGTCTTATTTTCTACTGAAAAAAAAACTGAAAATTGATCCATTGGACAAAGCATATTGTCATCATCTGTTGTTGGACCTCTTTGTGTGAATGTCTTAAAGTGGATATCCTTTAACCAGACTTAAGCCCTTCTTGTTTGTTCTCTGTGTCCTACAGACACCTTTGACATCAGAGTGTGTAAAGAGGGATTATTTACGGGCTCCAGCGTGCGACAGTGTTTGCCTTCCCCACAATACATGCCTTTAGTGACTCTTAATCGCTCTCATCAAGGATTATTCCACTTTCCTCAGGAAGCCACGCTCGTGTCCAAACGTGTGTCTTCTTGTTCCTGAAGCACCGTCAGTAGCCAGTCAGCCAAAACATGTGTCCTCCTGTCTTCTTTAAGTGTCTGCCTTTGTGTGTTCAGATTGGGATCTGTGATCTCTGCAATAAGTCATAAATCAGGCAGGGAAGTACGTTTGTGTGTGTGTGTGTGTGTGTGTGTGTGTGTGTGTGTGTGTGTGTGTGTGTGTGTGTGTGTGTGTGTGTGTGTGTGTGTGTGGAGGGGGGGCGGGGGTTTACATGCTGTCTGAATCACAGAAGTAGCTTCGCTCTCGGCTATCTCTTTCCCATGTTCTTTCTTTACTGCTTTCTTTGCTTTTCCTGTTATTATTATTTCCACACGGAAAGGGAGCCTGGAGTCAATTCAAGGAATGCTAATAAGAAAAACTAAAGACAGGCACAAAAAAAAAAAGGAAAACAAGCGTGGAGTTTATAATACTGCTCCGGGGGAAAAACTGCTTTTTATAGAAACACATCATATTTGTAACACTCCTTTGTCGGCACTAAAAATCGAAGTCTTTTTTTCATATTGTGTTGAAACTTCCTGATTGAATCTGGTCTTCATGGTGTTTTCGGTCACACACACAGACACGTACTACATTGTTCATCAGCTAATGCCGAGAGCTCCTAACTCTTTCCAGTCCTCAGCCTCCTTCTTTTCCTCAATTATCTCTCATTCTCCCAATTTTTCTCTCTGACTTAACTTTGCTCTTCCTCTATATCCCACATTTTTACTTTCCCTTTATTGTTTTTTATGCTTTCCTAGACCTTCTCTATCAGTCTATGTTATTTGCTCTCAGGGATCTCTACACCCAAAGGGTTAGTTATTAGTCAAACCAAATCTTCCCACCCTCCTCCTCCTCTAATTCACCTCTCTAGTAATGGATTTCCCTCTGTAACCCCTGTGCTCCATTTGTTTGTGTGTGTATGTGTCTGTCTAAACACCACTGGGTTTATGTTAGGTTTTAGGAGACGTATTGCCCTCCTATCCTGCTAATTGACAGGCTGATTGACACCCTCACTCCCCAAACCCTCAACCCCCCCCTTTGGACCTCTTGATACCCCGCAGTCCTCCGGGGGAAGTGATGTCACCAGGTCAGGGGCGTTGTGAGGAGTGACGGGATTGATGTAGGGTCCTTCTCTGCATGTCGAATCACCGTGTATGTGTTAACCCTGTTATTAAAGCTCTTTAGTATCATCCTCAGTCGTGAAAGACTGGGCCTCGCAACAAATACTTCAGCAGAGTTCAGTCCAACTGATGTGTATCTGGGAGGCAACTCTGGCAGAGTATTTCATCCGTAGGCAGTTTAGCATTTACTGTTCGAACAAACCAACACCTGCTGTGTCTTCTCTGGTAAAGTTTCTCAGCCTCACTGGAAGTGATGCAGAAACTATTTCTTGTTTGAAATAAATACAAGAGCTGAGTATTTAGCACGAGCAGAGAGAGCCACCGTAACTGAAGGCCATGTTCAGGCCGACTATAGCCCTGCATTCTGCGTTGGCCGATCAAGTGCATGCAGGTGCACATTCCTGGTAGATTGCTTTGTAACATGAACGCCATATTTGTACTGTTTACCTGTTTATGAAATGGTCGCTGCCATCACCGTGATAACTTTCCACAGCAGTAAAATCCTATCTCATAGTGTTATGAACAGTTGTGGAGTGTTTTGGCACCTCCAGGTCTGAGAAGTGAAGCCAATGTGGAAGTGCCTTAAACTTGCATTCTTTCTAATAGCCAGCAGGGGGCGACTGATACAGATTATGTAGAAGTCTATGAGAAAATGACCCTACTTCTCACTTGATTTATTACCTCAGTAAACATTGTAAACATGAGTTTATGGTCTCAATTGCTACTGTCAAGGCTTCTTCAATACAGCATGATGTTGATTTAGTACATTATGGTCCCATTTAGAGTCAAATAGACCATAAAGCAGGGTATGCTTTAGGGCGTGACTACCTTGTGATTGACGGGTTGTTACCAAGGCGTTGGAGTTGTCCGTGTTTTGTCTTACAACTTTAATCTTTTCATAGTGTGTTTTCAATTCATGAAAGTTAATTGTAACATTTTGTCTTATTCAGCGTTCAGTTGTTGGCGGTTGGGCTCCACCCTCTTTTTTCACTTCTGGTTGCAAATAAACAAGATGGCGATGGCAAAAATGCCAAACTCGAGGCTTCAAAACGGCAGTCCACAAACCAATGGGTGATGTCACGGTGACTACGTTCCCTTCTTATAAACAGTCTATGCTCTGAACGTGGTTTTCACTCTGGGCATTGACTAAAGACTGGGTTAAGTAACACACTGCGTCAAGCCTTCACACGTATAGACGTATAAATTAAACTGGACTTCCTGGATAGTCTTGTATCTTCTCACCAGTACCTGAAGCAACATTCACACATCAGTGCAGCCCCATGCATTTTATCTTCAAGCTGAACAGACAAAGGAAAAAGCGTCATGCACAGGAAGTCAAACTTGTCGACTACTTATTACTAAAGATGTTGCTATACTGAAACATTTTTCTAATTAGAAGAAAACCTACCAACTGAAATCCACCCTTGCTGTCCTCTCCACATCATCTCTCATGTCTCTTCTTGCCTCCTTTCTCTTTCAGTATGCTCTGAATCTCTCCATCCTCCTCTCTGACAGAAGCCTCTATTGAGCGGCAGTAACACGAGGACCCAGGAGTGCTCTTTCTTTCTCCATTGTGTCCTAACGCAGTGCGTAGTTGCCCTCCCTCGCTGCTCATTCCCAGTGCGGTCACGGGCCGCTGGCAGCCACAGACCCCAGTCAACCTCAGCCTCTGGTGGCCATTTTGGCTCCCCGTCAGTGAGAGATCATTACACGCTGCAACCACACATGCATTCTGCAATTCTCCTATGATAATTGAGTTACGCTGTCTATAAGCGGACACCAGTATAGCGGGTCCAGCTCGTCAATCTCTGCCCCTCAGTTATTGTTGGCTGTTGCAAAATATCAGTTTATATTTCACCAGCATTGCTTCGATTTTGCAACATGCTATATTTATGTTTTGCTCAGTAGTGCTAATTCTGTGGTACCTTTTTTTAAACGGAAACAGGCTGACTAATGCCGAACAGGTTTTGTTTTCTCATCCTCTTTTTTTATGATCTGTGGCAGACTCATTTCCAGGGAGGAAATGTGGTCTCTTGAGGACAGTGACCACACGATTGTCCATTGTTTCTCCCCCTCTCATCCTCTCATGTCCATCCGCTCCTTTCCAGATCTACAAGTGTCTTTGATTTGTTGTTGGACACCTTCCCTTTAAATACACACACACACATCTAATCCTTCTAACACCATACACATGTTTACAGGCACAACAGTGTGATATGTCTGTGAGTCATTGAGCTCAAGAAGATATTCACTGCAAAATAATACACAAATGAATGCCCTAAAAAAAAAAAACTTTAAAGAACTATTCCAGTGGTTTTGTACTTTTCAACTAATGCACTACACATCGCAATGGCTTTACATCACATCTGTGAGATAAATTCTCATACATTTTAGAAGTAGCTTGTTAATTTTCATCTGTTGCCCCCGGCCAGATGTTAATAAGACATCCTAAATAAGTGAAAGAGTAAAACAACATGTCTTGTAACATTAATGAATATACCACATAGTAGGTATCATGCACAAAATAGTACAACACATCTTTTTTATTTATTTTTGTATTTATTTTATTTGCACACACATAAAACTTCCAGAAACTTCAAATCCAGATAAAATAATAAGAAATGTGACAGGAGAGGTCAAGAAGCAACGGGCTTATATAACGAATCTCCCCTCAAGGTAAGAAGAAAAACAAACCGTAACAAAAAGGGGGGAAAAAAGGAAACTAAGCTAAAATAATTAGAAAAATACAACAAAAAATAAATAAATGACAACAAAAAAGCCCACAAAATAAGCAGAAAAACTAATCAATCAGCAGCGAACAATCCCATAAAAACAAATAACTGCATGAAAGCTTATATATACAGTATATATACACTCACCGGCCACTTTATTAGGTACACCTTGCTAGTACTGGATGGTCTTCTGCTGCTGTAGCCCATCTGCTTCAAGGTTTGACGTGTTGTGCGTTCAGAGATAGTATTCTGCATACCTTGGTTGTAACGAGTGGTTATTTGAGTTACTGTTGCCTTTCTATCATCTCCAACCACTCTGCCCATTCTCCAAAATTCTCCTCTGACCTCTGCGTGAAAATCCCAGTAGATCAGCAGTTTTTGAAATACTCAGACCAGCCCGTCTGGCACCAACAACCATGCCACGTTCAAAGTCACTTAAATCCCCTTTCTTCCCCATTCTGATGCTCGGTTTGAACTTCAGCAAGTCGTCTTCACCACATCTAGATGCATAAATGCATTGAGCTGCTGCCATGTGATTGGCTGATTAGCTATTTGTGTTAACAAGCAATTGAAGAGGTGTGCCTAATAAAGTGGCCGGTGAGTGTATATATATATATATATATATATACACTCATATATATATATATATATATATATATATATATATATATATACATACACACACAGTCACCATATAGTCATATACACATGCATACAAGTACAAATACACATGTCAATAATTAATTAGACATCATGAATTAAATGCAATGACAATTTCCTTTTAAAATATATATAAATATTCACCGTAAATGTTTAGTTTAGGAGGTAAAACTTGTAAAAACACTGGCATGGCCCCAGTTAAAACCACACGTCCTGATTGAATAGTGCCCTCAAATCCCCTGAATTCTCTCCTAGCTCATTGCAGTTTCAAAAGTCCCCACAGTTCACATGAGTATGTTTAAACAACACATATAGCACAAGCTGAGGGGGCATCCCCAATCAAGATCCTACAACTGTGGCCTCACGCTGCCGGCAACTCATCTCCTCTTCACTCAGCACCCACAGCAGCTCTTGCGAACGAAACCCTGAAATCTAAGATGTCATCAGGATCCGCCCCTTGCCTCCTCCTCAGCCTCAACTCCCATCCTTTCTATATCCCCTGCAACAAAGAGAGCGTTGAGTTTCACATCCCCTTAACCCCAAAACTCAACACAAACCTGTCATCCCAGCCCACAGCTTCTTGATGAGAAGTTTACACGCAGAAGGCCTGAAGATTTGTTCCATAATCAAAACATGAAGAAAAGTATAGACCCAACAATGAAGTGAGTTTATTCTGGAGTAAACACAGCATGTAGCCACAGTAGTGTTGTCCCACGCGTCTTAGGGTATTTTGGAAGGTATTTTAAGGTACTTTTAAAGATGCAAAAAGTTTGAATTAGGGCTTTTAAAGCTAACATGATTATAACGCGTTAACGGAAATTTGTTTTAACGTTTTAACCTCTGACCTCAAGATATGTGAATGAAAATGGGTTCTATGGGTACCCACGAGTATCCCCTTTATAGACATGCCAATGTAATGATAATCCCATGCAAAAACCAAAAACCATGCCGTGTTGATAAGAGCATTAAATACTTGATAAATCTCCCTTTAAGGTACATTTTGAATAGCTAAAAATGTGCGATTAATTTGCGATTAATCACGATTAACTATTGAAAATCATGCAATTAATCGCGATTACATATTTTAATCGATTGACAGTCCAAGTTTTAATATTTAGAAAATGGTAAATCACTCAAAAATATCTCCAGGATTAGTTGTTTTTCTTAATGCCCAACAGTCTGAACTGTTGTCTTTTTCCCAGCAGTGAGGTTTGATAGATCACACACTGACAATGAAACTAAGGAAAGAAGTACGGGTGCTTTGCTATGGCATCAACAAACGCATCCTCAAAAAGCTAATGCTTTGGCATTGTGGATTCTCTTTTTACTTTATTGGTGTATAAGTGATTGTGTGTTTCCTTGCTGCAGTCGGTTCTTAGTGTCCTGCGTTTTAGAGAGTTGTTTTTGCAGGAGAGAATCTCATGTTGAGAAGGATGTGGAGGGGAGGATGGGGTTGGAGTGTCGACAGTTCAAGCAAAGATAGTGAGAATAGATAGGCTTGTCGTTTTGACCGATTGCAAATTTTAAAGGAATCCGGTCTTTTTGTCTTTAGTGCCAAATTGAACTTATTTTCGAGGATGATTAAGCCTGGAGTCGGATCTGAATGAATCATCCATTTTTGTGGGCTTCACATTCAACCTCCTCAACTTTCCCTCAAAACTCTCCCTTTCCTGTAAATGATACATTTGTCAACAGTCCTCCTCAGAGCTTATGGCTCTCGTCTCTGAGGCCAGTGGATGTGTGTTTATGTGTCTCTGTTTGTGTCTATATACCGTAGACTGTATATAAAGATGGATGACATGACAGCTCCCCAAAAGTGAAGCCAAAACATCTCCATCGCCCCCTGGTGGCTGGCTGCAGTATAGGTTATAAATCCCACCCTCTCCATGTTAGCGGATGGGACATGGGCCAAACTAAAAAGTCAAAGTAGATGGTTTCTGTCATTTTAGGTAGTCCTTGTCACTTTATTGTATGTTCACATGTTAATTTTTCTGATAACTTTGGTTTTAATTATTTATGTGATGCTATAAAAAGGGGGTGAGACGTCATGATTGACAGCTGTGATTGGCAGCTGCTCTGAGTGAAGTAGTCCTGCAGCCAGAGGCTCAGGATTTGTACGAGAGAGGAGATGTAACTTTAACTTTCCATAACCGTCATGAGTCTGTGTAATAGAACATGTGTCAATTTGATCATAAATGTAGTTATAGAGATATTGTTAGTTGTTGTGTCTTTCTAGCCAAACAGCTACCATGGTGCTAACGTAGCAGCAGGTGGCTCATGCCAGCAAGCTGCGGCCGTGCTCGGCTCGTGATTGGCTTGGGTGGGTGTGTGGGCGGGACCTTGATAACGCGGCTCCAGCCCCCCAATCACTACTGCTCAGACTCTGGCTCCAAATGACGTCAAAATCTCCAGATGGCAGCTCCCGTAGCCGGGATTTTGTACAGTGGGAAGAAGTGGAGACGCGTCGTCCATCTAATATATACAATCTTTGGTCTACACAGTAAAATATATTTTAGTTGAGATAGATCCATCTTCAGATGTTCAGTTTTGTCTCATTGTTGCAGTCAAATCACACAAAACAGCCCGCTTCATCCAGTCCTCAGTTTCTGGTTTATCAGTTTACCATCTCAGCCTCCTTTATGTGCCCATGCATGTCTATTATGATAAACTATATCAAGACAATTAGTGTTTGCATTTTTGAATGTTTATACTTTATATATTTTTATATTTTCTTCTGTGAGTTTGAGCTCTATAGCTCATACTCGTATGTGAATATGTTGCAGGCTGTTGGTGCCTTGCAGATTGCAAATTTAAACTTTTTTTGCTGGCTAAGTTTGTCATTTTTATACCATCTAGTTTTTATGACGCCAGGACTAATCCGGACCCTTTACTGTTCTCCATCAACACCCACATGAGTCAAAGGGACATTTATATACATCTTCTATTTATGTGCGTCTCTGGTCGGATGGATGTTGGCACTTTATAAATGTGGCCAAATGTGTCTTTCTTACTCTCTTTGAAGTAATCAAATCAGGAAGACTGGAGTTTTTAAAGTTTCACATTAAACTATTTATATTTAACTTTTTTTCTGCTGGCTTGCTTTCCTCTTTCATCTCGTCCACAGCAGCTGGCATTGAGAGTGTCTCCAGCACTGGAGCTGCAGTCTCTTACTGTACTGGCACCACCCAGGTGTGAATGTATGCAACCATATGAATCAGGGCGGTGCTGGTAAAAAAAAAAGAGCACGGCAAGCGCTTCCCTGAATAAATAATGAGGTTGGAAAAAGTGTAATTGGACAATGAATCAATGTCCTCAATACCTTGTTTAGGTTCTGTGGCGAGGCTCGCCTTTCTGTTTAGATCTGGATTATATATCGGGTCTCGGAGGGAAAAGCCTCTCCTTGTAATTAACTATTATAAAACATTACACAGAGGGCCCGTGGCGTTGGTGTGTAAAATAAAAGGCCTGAACAGCCATCCACTGTTTACACAAATAGCAACCGCACTTGGCTCTCTCTGCCTGGGATAGCTTACAGACACAGACACACACACAGGGAAACAAATGGATACACAAAAAACAAAACTCTGGAAAGACTTTCTGAAAACCTCAGATGTCTCACAGCGATTAGGTTATTGCAGATGTGGCTTCCCATTTCTCTCTTTGGACACAAGTCATTTCTGCTGCACTGGACAGGATGCAGACACTTTAATGTGCCTCTCAGACACGGCTCTCAATCCAATTCGACTTGAGTGAATGAAATTGAAATATAGAAAGCAACGAGGGGCGATTTGGGATTTGGGCTGAGCTGGTACTGTTGAGGCCGTTCTGACTGGCCAGAGTTGTAATTTGCCTGCGGGGATCCGGCTGCATTGTGGCAGATCGTCTGCTCTCCCTTGTCATTTACTTGTCTGTGTGTGGCTCGATGGTAGTGTGGATGTGTGTGTGTCCGCCATCCTCTGTGACGCACAACCAAACTAACCTCTCGGCTGCCTGGACACACTCCAGCCCTCGCTTTTCTATCCTGTGTGTGTGTGTGTGTTTTTTCTCTCATGCTCTAAGTCGCCTTTTCATATTCTGCTTCATTACATTCAGAGCGGCTGCAGCCCAACAATCAATCATCAATCCCTCAAATCATTCAAGCAGTTTTCACAGTGGCAGCGTTTTTATAACAAGACTCTCCTCTTACAGCTTCAATGCCAGACGTGATTTTCACCTAAAGAGATGAAGCTCTTGGCCAAAGGGGAAAATATCTGAAGATGTGCAGTTTGTGAGTTTGTGGCTCGATGAAGGGGTGCTAAGCCGTCTGCAGGGGCACCGCAACATGAACTCATTATTACCGATTTCCACATTTTAGTAAGAAATTACATGTTCCAAGGATATAATCTGCTTAAACCTGTATTAAGCTGTAAATGTAATGTTTCCATATCTCCATGGGATCGGCAGTACGCAGACCGCCGCTCTATAGTCCTGTGTACGTGTACGTGTGTGTGTGTCAACGTCTGGAAAGCCCATTTAGATCTGTACAGACGGGCATAGAGGGAGAGAGCTGACCTTGGCCTTTCAGTCATTTAACACTCCTTGGAGAAAGGGAACCTACTGACCTCTTACTCACGCCACCACTTATTACTCACTCTTGGCATTACAAAGGCAGTTTGTGTGTATTTGTGCTGTTTTCAGTTGCGTCTTTAAAGCTTTTAAGTGTAGTTTTAGAGTTTGCGGCGTAATTAGTGTAATCCACGCGCCGGTACGTCCCTTGTAAACTACCTGACTCTCATCAACAACGGCAGCAGACATGGTTGGATGATAATGAAGCGTTAAGCCTCAAGAGGCTCTATTTTACAGTTAAACACAAAGTGAAATGATGCTTGATGTGTGTTTTCATAAAATGGGATCAGAACTTAAGTGTTTTCATGAAGCAAGTAGAGTATTGCTCAATCAAGCTGAAGTAGCGGAACTAAGTTGTAGATCACAGCAGTTTATTTAGAAAACGTATTTCCAAGATTAATGTTTAGGCAGTATTTTTGTTTCATGTCATTACTCTGAAGACAGGATCTATCCACTTTATATTTTGATGAATTAAAGCAAAGCAATGTACTGTTATGGACGGGGCCGGCAGCAAACATATTTTAACCATCTAAAAGAAAGGTCTACCTAAAAAAATCCATATCAGTTTAAGTGTACACTATATTTCGAATGTTTTCACCTCTTAACTTTGCCGTCAGACAGCCCTTTCCGACGGGAAACTGAAGTCTTTGTATCCATCTACGCTCTCGCCAAAGCTACCAGACTCCATTGAGAAAAAAAACTGTAATTTTACCTCGCAGATCACGGGGGATTGCTGGTCTACCGCTGCCTCGATCGGTTAGTTTGTTTGTGCTGTTGTGTGACTTTGGTGAATCCGAACTAACCAATATCACACAAGAACACAAACAAACTAACCAATTTGTTTTTTTCAATGGAGTCTGGTTGCTTTGGCAAGAGCATAGATAACAGCTTCAGTTCCCCGTCGGAAACATAGACTGTATAGCTGTCTCACGGCGAGGATATAAATATTCTAAATATAGAGTACACTTAAACAGATTTTTTTTAGGTGGCTAAAATATGTTTTGCTGCCGGCCCCGTCCACAGCAGTACATTGCTTTGCTTCTGTGTGGTAACTCCTGTCTGTTTCTCCAAACTGGGGGCCGTCATTTACTGTACTGTAGGTAATACACTGACCAATGATAAGTACCTCATACAACCCTACAACTATCCCTTTAAGTATTTTCCAAAGTTTCCCAGTCTGGTCAGTAACAAATGTAGTGCTTCTGTTTGCCATTCCTCGAGCAGTAGTGTCTGAAGCATGAAGATGTTCTTTCAATCAGCCAATAGCTACAATATGGTTCTTTTGTGCTTGCTTTTATGCACAGTGGCATCATGCGCTCCCCTATATATTGTGGTTATGTCTGGTTTTAGAGTCCCCATATGGCACGATTTAAAGCACATGACACTGTGATCTCACACTGAGCGAATCGCCCGCTAGTCAGCATGTGGTTTGTGTGTGTGTGTGTGTGTGTGTGTGTGTGTGTGTTTGTGTGTGTGTGTGCACGTATGAGTGAGTGTATGGAATGAGAGAGGTGAGAGATTGAGGGCAGAACAAGAAAGAGGGAGGGAGATAAATGGATTAAAAAAGTAGGGCAAGAACAGAGAGTGACATGCGGAAACGTAGAAAAGGGCCGTCAAATCAAGAGCCACCAAAGGATGTAAAAGTTGTGAAAACATGATCATCAACGCCCCCCCCCCCCTCTTTCTTTCTGCATGTGTTTCAGATTAGGGCTCATGATGACATCTCTCTGCCATAAACAGGAATAAAGTCAAACAGCCAAACATTAATTCCTAATGCGGTTTACATCTGTGCTGTGAATTGGGGTGTGTGTGTGTGCGTGTGTGTGTGCGATGTGTGTGTATGTGTGTATGTGTGTGTGTGTGTGTTTCAGATCTCTGCCTTTGACTTGAATGTGATTTATCTTTAGCCAAGCAAAGGGGGGAACTCTTTCTTGGTTTAGGAGCAGCAACAAGAATCAGCCTTTTCCTCCCACTGAAGTGCAACTAGTTGGTTTTGTGTGATATTCAAACAAAGACTGCCCTCTAGTGGAGGTTACGTGTATTGCAGGACATTTGTGCATCTGTGTAACTTCTGTCTGCAGAAGTCCTCTCGCTCTTCCAGACATACTGTATGTATTTGAACTGTTGAGATATCTGTAAACAATCTTTAAATTGACCCACACTGTCTCCTCTGTCTTTGTGTGTGTCTCAGGGATGATTTTGATGAAGAGGGATTCTGCCAGCCGTACAGAGGTATAGCCTGCGCCCGCTTCATCGGCAACCGCAGCATCTTCGTCGACTCGTTTCAGATGCAGGGCGAGATCGAGACCCAGATCACAGGTGAGAAACGGGTGTCTCGTATTAACCCTTTCCACTCCACCCATTCTGACCATAGACCCATTTTTGTCTTTTTTAAGGTGGTACAGGGGGCCTTTATAGCAGGTCAACGGTATATGTCACATAGAAGTGGTCCCTCTACAATGAAATAGCTACTATGGGGACTAACATCATCACACATGAATACAATTGGGCTTGATGGATCCACAAGACTCTCAGCTTTACAGTGATACCCAATTTATGTAATTCAAGACTGTTTAAGGACCCCAATATGCAGAAACCATTTTTAGAAAATGACACATTTAAACTGCATGGTTTTTGCCCCAAACTGCATGTGATTATCATAAAGTGGGCATGCCTGTAAAGGGGACACTCGTGGGTACCCACATTTTCATTCACATATCTTGAGGTCAGAGGTCAAGGGTCACCTTTTGAAAACGGTGATGCCAGTTTTTCCTCGCCAAAGTTTAGCCTAACTAACGGAGCATTATTTAGCCTCTAGCTTGCGTGACAAGGTTGTTACCAATGGATTCCTTTCATATAATATCTGTACCTTCACTCTAGCTCTAAAACGTGAGCCTGCTACAGCCTCTGAAAGACAGCACAGTAGGCTTGTGGGCGCCAAAACTTAAAATCTATTTTGCTGACTCTTCAGAATCTCAAGGAAGGTCTAAATATACTCTCGACTTGTACAGTAGATGGCATTCATTCATTCATAACTACATGTTCTTCTGAAGCACTTTTGTTTGTCTCTCAGTTTTTTGTGCGATTTCAAACTAAATGTTCTTTTTCTGAAGTTTCACTCACATGCTCACAGAGCTTTTGGCGATGATTCAGACACTATTTGGCAACATTTACTTTAGAGCTACACATTCAGTTACAAGTATGTGCACCTTGAATGCTGCCAGATCAGCAAAGCCTTACATTGTTTTTAAAAACAAACTGGTTGTACCCTCCAGCTGACGGCCTGCTTTCAGCCAGTGAGTTCACTAGTACAACCGCCATTTAGTGATTTTATCTTGACTAGTAGTTGCTCACATATGTCTTCAGCAACCACGGCTGATAGAGCTGCCTTCTCTGCATACACTGATTCACATGAAAACGTTCTGCGAATGAGGACTGTTAAGAAGGTGAACATTAATTAGTACTGTATGCAGTAGGAGGGAAACAGTGGAGTTCAAAGGAAGTTCAGCGGGGTCGGTCACCGCTCTATGTGGAGCCCAAATGGCCCACATGCTGTTTCATACCTGTCTGTGTCTCTGTGTTTTTGTTTCGTGTCTTTGCGTGTCCTCAGAGGTCAGTTTAATGTGTGCGTTATTGATTACATCCGTGCAGCTGTCAGTTCAGGGGCCCTGAACTCTAATCTGAAACATCAAGGACGAGTGATAATTATGATTTATGACGCCACGGGGTCGTAATGAGCCTACAGTCGGACTGTAAATCATCACATCTCAGACCCAGAACATCCACATTCGGTAGCTATTCACCATCTTTGAATTTAATGCCACTTTCACTGATCTTCACTTTATTCGAGCAACATGTGCTGTAGGAGCGTCTGGATAACTGCCAGCTTCAGTTATCCACATTTTAATCGCTTGTCTTCTCCTCCGCCCCCCGCTGAGCTGCTTTACTGATAATCACAACCACAGGAAAGCATATGTTTGCAATAACCGTACAGTATGACTATGAATCATACATTTACAGCTGCAGCTTTCACTGTCAGTCTCGCTCTTTGATCCTTCATGTGTTTAGATGCACAAGAGTTCGTAGCAATGTGAGAAACAGGGTTGCTTTTAAACTCCTTCTTTTTTTGTGTCAATTAATATCTTAATATAGATGCTAAATTTATAGATGATTTATTCTCCAACTACTTTTGTCTCCCGTCCTTCCAGCGGCCTTCACCATGATCGGGACGTCCAACCATTTGTCCGACCGCTGCTCCCAGTTCGCCATCCCTTCTCTCTGTCACTTTGCCTTCCCAACGTGCGACCGCAGCTCTGGAACCGACAAACCGCGGGACCTGTGTAAGGACGAGTGTGAGATCCTGGAGAACGACTTGTGTAAGACGGAATATATCATCGCCCGCTCAAACCCCATCATCCTGAAGAGACTGAAGCTGCCAAACTGCGAGGACCTGGCCGCCTTCGACAGCCCCGAGGCCGCCAACTGTCTGAGGATCGGCATCCCCATGGCCGAGCCCATAAACAAGAGTAAGACACCTGCTGATTGCATGACTTCCTTTATTACTTCTGCTAATAGAGCTCATTATTATTAAATGTATTGTAACTGCTAACAGGAGCTGTTTAGAAAACTCTGCTTGTCGGTGAGTCCAAGTATGCTCTGATATCAGAACCAACTTTATGATCAACTGACGATTATTTTCATTGTCGATTAATCTGCAGATATTGTTTTTGTTATTTGATAATCATTTAGTCTATGAAATGTCAAAAAGTAGTGTAAAAACACATCCATCACAACTTCCCAGAGCCCAAAGTGATTCCTTCAAACCGTTGTTTTGTCTGACAAACTGTAAAAAAACAACAAAGATATTTGATTTACTATCATCTATGATGAAGAAAAGCAACAAATCCACATTTTTGACAAACTGGAACCAGCTAATGTTTGGCATTTCTGATGAAAAATGACTCAAACAATTAATTGAATATCAAAATCGTTTAGCTGTTAATCTCTTTTTGATCGAATAATTGATTAATGAACTAATTGTTGCAGCTCTAGTCAAACTTAGAAAAAATTAGACTTTCAATATACTTATTTATAATATACTAAGAGTCGACTGCAGAATAGCAAACATTATAATGCCAAAAATATTTGGAAGCTGTTTAATAAATTTTAAATTGAACACTTCCTTGACTCCATTACAGTGTGACAATAGACTAAAGACTAAATGTTCCCTGTGACCGATTACCTACCTCAAGCTCATAAGTAATAATTTAATCTTTTAAAGTTGATTTTGATAGTTTACCTCGATGAATAAAAACTCCTGTTTGCCTGGAAGATAGGACCCTTACAAAAATATTTTTAAAAAGCGAGTGGTATACTTTGGAAAATGGTTTGTTGTGTATTGTGACGCAGACATGTAATACACCAACATGAAAACTAAAACTCAATACACTCATACACCCAAACTGTTAAGAGAATGACTAGCAATCCGCTTTTTATTAGTGTCGAGGATGTGGTCTCTAACATACAGTGTGCGGATGAAATAATGGTGATGATTAAAGGAAAGAAATTTCAGGCTGTCTGGTAGGGGGTTGATTGGGGCTTGGCAAGCACAGGGCTACGAGTGGCCAAATGGAGTTCGTCAAACACATTCTTGTTAAAAGTTTTGCTGTTTGTGGTTGGTGAAAAAAGGACACAAATCTGGAGGTAGTCAGCGTAAAAGTTCTCTGAAAAACCAACAAATAGGGATACGTACATGTGCGGGCTCTCTGTCCTTCTACCAGCAGCTCAACAAAGACATACTGAATACACCTCTGTAAACCCCGTAACCCAAAAGAAAGAAGGAAAGTGATGATGCAAGCCAAATACTATGAGCGTACTACTCAAACTAACACACAACCACACCTTCCTCTCCTTCAGATCACAAGTGTTACAACAACAGCGGGGCAGACTACAGAGGGACGGTCAGTATGACAAAGTCGGGCCGTCAGTGTCAGCCATGGAACTCCCAGTATCCCCACAGCCACACCTACCTGGCCGTCCGCTACGCGGAGCTCAACGGAGGACACTCGTACTGCCGCAACCCCGGGAACAAACTGGAGGCCCCCTGGTGCTTCACGCTGGACGAGGGCGTCCGCATGGAGCTCTGTGACATACCCGTCTGTGGTAAGACACTACAATATGTTTAAATCTATACTAATGAGATTCCTTGTGTGTAATGCTGTCTTTGTAACACATTTGCAGATGCAAAATGTCATGCTATTTTTTCTTAATTTTCAAAGTGTATTTTGACAGTATCTGCTGGTGATTTATACTGAGGAAATGTCCAAGACTTTAATTGTATGTAGTAAAACTGCTATCCTTTATTCTTCTAACTTTCTTCTTTCTTTGTTTTCATATAATAAGCTATATGTCTGATAATATTCCTCTCTCTCTCCATCCCTCCCTACAGACCATAAAGACAAGTCTGGCGGCGGCAACATGGAGATCTTGTACATCCTGGTTCCCAGCGTGGCGATCCCATTGGCCATCGCCTTGCTCTTCTTCTTTATTTGCGTGTGCCGCAACAACCAGAAGTCGCCCAGACCTCCTGCCCCTCGCCAGCCCAAACCCGTCCGAGGACAAAACGTTGAGATGTCCATGCTCACAACTGCGTACAAGCCAAAGGTAGAGCAGTCACGCTCACAGCCCACAGGACACTGTGGGAGGGGCAGTATTTTCCATCCCCATTTTCTTGATGTAGCATGAAGATATACAATTTCAATCAATCATTTAACATTTCAAATATATTATAGCATTTAGTTTCCGTAAACTAGGGGTGTAAGAAAATATCGATACACATGAGTATTGTGATGTTATGTTGTGCGATACTGTATCAATTCTCCAAAACGCTGTATCGATTTTTTGTTAACCTCTTAAAAGTCCGACCTCTATTCGATCTTTCGGAGGTTGTAGCGGGCTGTAAAGCTTGAGTGAAGATACTGGCATCATATGAAAGTAGAAAACCTAAAGAATCCACTGGTACCAACCATGTCATTCTAGCTTGTCACGAAGGAGGATAAATAACGCTCCAAAGTTGAGCTAAATTTTGGCGAGAAAAAACTGGCATGGTGATTTTCAAAGGGGTCCTTTGACCTCTGACCTCAAGATATGTGAATGAAAATTGGTTCAATGGGTACCCACGAGTCTCCCCTTTACAGCCATGCCAACTTTATGATAATCACATGCAGTTTGGGGCAAAAACAAAAAAATTAAAACATTGCAATATTTTGATTTGTTTACAGTATTGCAATATATTGAATCGTTACCCCTGTATCGTGATACGTATCATATCGCCACATTCTTGCCAATACACAGACCTAATATATATATATATATATATATATATATATACTCACACAGTATTGTGACTCTACTGTGGTGAATCTAGATCCGTGCTCTTTTGCTGTGTTTGTCTTTTTAAGTCATGAGAGCAGACTGAGGAAGGAGTCAAAACACTGGCACAGCCTCTCTGTGTGTCAACTGGGATATGTCGCAGCATGCTGGGGTTACCGGCTTCAGTGTGTGTGTGTGTGTGTGTGTGTGTGTGTGTGTGTGTGTGTGTGTGTGTGTGTGTGTGTGTGTGTGTAAATGACCTGTCTCAGCCAAAGCTTCAGATCTCTATCATCAGAGCTCAGCAGGTCCAGGAATGTTCAGCTGCAGCTCCTTTCCTCTCTGTTTATGTCTCTCCCACTGTCTCTTTTTCCACATCCCTCCCTCTCACTTCATCCATCTCTCTTTGTTGCTCTTCTTCCATCTCTCCCTCCATCCCTTTACCTCTGGATCTCCTTTTTCTCCCTTCACTCTCTCCTTCATCCCCCCCTCTGTCACATAACCTCTTTGTAATGTAGATCATGGAGCCCCCGCTCTGCCAGCCAACACACAGCTCACATTAGGATCTGGATCATATTTCTTTCAAGGTTGCACACTCAGTCATATCATGTCTGTTTATCTTTTTCCACATAATTTTGGTGGTGGTGGTGGTGGGTGGTGGTGGGGGGTTTGGTATCTAGACAGTGTGTCTGTTTGTGCAAAGCAGAGCCGATTCTCAAGGTAATGTGTATAATATTACCATCAACAGCTGTAAAAATAACCGCAAAATGTCACAGAAGCGTCAGAAGCCATTAATAATATGTGGATTATTTCTTTGCAATGGAACAAATATGTCACTGACCTAAAAAGGTAGTCTCCCCTCGCTGTGTTTAGATGACGGCCTTGTTTCTGCGAAGAGTCAAGGTTACGATTGGAGATCAAAGAAGGTTTTTCAGAGTGACATCCATGCAGTTATGGAATTATACAGTGAATTTTAAATGGTCTTCGTGGACAACAAGGGTCTGAAATATGGTCCACACATATCAGATCACATAACCATCCATTTTAAGATTTCAAAAGCAAAAAAAAAAGCTTTTACAGAGGTGCAATTCTCACCTCCTTTTCCAGCCCATGCATCTAATCTGGTAGCTAAATACTATACTTAAAAGACACTTTAGGTAAATGAGGATTTGCATTAGGTTTCTACTGTTTAAAAAACTTTTTAATTTCAAATTGTACAGTATATCAAGCCAAGAGTGCCTCATTTCCCCACCCCTCTTATCTACAACTTTGTCTTGAGTTAGGCTGCTACCCAGGAGGCTTTGCTGCAGGGTCACCTGGGGGCTATTGCCCGTGACAATCCATTAAGACACACAAAAACACACACACACACACACACAAACCTGCGGTGGTGTGAGGAGGATCTAAGGGTTTGGGTGTGGGGAGGAAAGAAGGGGTGAAACAAACCCATAACTAAAAACATCTGTGCCTCTCATAACATCACACACACACACACACACACACACACACACACACACCACCCCCCTCAGAGCTCATACAGGTCTGTGTGTGTCC
>CAKAOH010028811.1:0-15964 GCA_916701665.1 Sebastiscus tertius
TTTTTGTATTGAGGTAAAAGAGTAAACAAGCTCCCTTTTTCGTTACAAATCTTTAAAGTAACTATAGCTTTCTTGTACATGTAGCTTATATTATAATTATTATTATATTATAATAATATTTCTCTCTGAAATGTTGCATTGGAGTAGAAGTAAATAGTAGAATCAAATGGGAATACACAGGCTCAACTTGACTGAATTTAAATGGAAATAGTACAAATACTTCAATGTACAACTTGCATGACTTTTTCTGAACACACAAACCTGAACTGCAGATCACAAAAAAAGTAATCTTACAGTCGTATCTGCTCTGCCAAGGTTATTCATGAACCGTGGATGAATGACTCACGTCTTTACTGTTCTAGTCAGGAGAGTTCATCATACTTTTCCTGACTTCTCCCGGCTACGATGTGGAGAATAAAATGAATTTTCCTTCATCCATTCCAGCCTCATTCCAAGGCCAAATTGGCTATTGATCTCCGTCTCTTTGTCTATTAAGGGAGAGTCTTGCATGCCAAAATCGGTCACCGCCGTGACGGCTGCCCATATCTCAATGCTGATTGATTCTGCGAGCTGTGGTCGGCGGGGCCAAGCCAAGGTTGATGGGAGAGGGGATGAGGGTGATTGTCTGAGGTTGCTGTCGGCCCGGCAGTCGATGCTCATGATCAGTAGAGCAGGAATCCGCACGGGCCGATCCTTTTGCCTCCACGCTGCCCACACCCTCTGTGTTTCTGCCATCAGCTGAAAAGGAAGTGGACACAGAGAGGAAGGTTATTCCATTCATCCGTTTGGTTTGACTTGATGCAATCAATACTGGCAGAATGACGGCGCGGCAGCTCAGGCCTATACTGTGGTATTGTATAAGGAAGCAGAAGAAAGCTAAATCCCCCCACTGTGACCCAGCCAGAGAACAACAGGTGCTTTTTCTCTGAGAGAGTTCTCAGCTGTGCCTGGTGGCTTTCACTGGTTTGAATGAGAGTTGATTGATTTTTGGAAAAACCCTCTGAACTTACAGCTTTTTTTTTTGCCTGTTCAAATCCAACTGTCAGATGAAGTTTGGACATGTGATTACAAGGACAGAGATTTTCCAAAACAGTTTTCAAAATGTTCTACACAACACATTGATTTTTGAAAGTAGCCTGGCTCCAAGGTTAGAATAGATTTAAATTTTCAATGAGTTATTTAAGTATTTAGTACTGCTAATTATTTTTCTTAAGCCTGGAATACAAGACACTCTCATCTTTTTATGTAGCACATGTTTTGCTTTGTTTTGTTTTGTCTGGCGCCCTTGACATGATACGGGCTGTTCTTGTACACTGTTGGTAGCTATAACTACTAAGAGTAATGCACTGTAATTTGTGTATATGCCACAAAATAAATTAGTGTGTAATTCACGTAATTGTGATCCAGGAAATATAAGGGTGGAGGTCGGGTTGGATGGGTGTGTCAAGAAATACCTGACTTTCGCCCAGGAGATCGGCATTCGTACCCCGTGTGAAACCACAAGTCAACGTTGATTTATTTGTCACGTAAGTAACGCCATTTCCGGAGTTATTTTAAGATAAAACCACTATCTTCTGCTAAACCTAATTTAGTAGGCTAGTTTTGTTGCCCAAACCTAACAAAGTAGTTTAGTTGCCCAAACCTAACCAAGTCGATCTTTTCCTAAACCTAACTAGTTCTGTTGCCTTAACCTAACCAAGTCAATCTTTTCCTAAACTAAACTAAGTAGTTTTGTTGGCCAAACCTAACCAAGTCAATCTTTTCCTAAACCTATCCAAGTAGTTTTGGTGCCTAATCCTAATTAAGTCAATATTTTCCTAAACCTAACTGAGTTGTTTGGTGCCTAAACCTAACTAAGTAGTTTTGGTGCCTAAACCTATAGAAGTTGTTTCCTGTGAATACAGAAGTTTATTTTGAAAAGACTGTATGCATGTAAAGAGCAGAAATTGACACGTGTTGCTGGACATTCGTAGGAAAATGAAAATAAAAGGAGGCATAACTTTGTCCTAAGATATCATGCAAACTGCTGTATGAGAATATGTTGCATGATAAGTGGGTGTACACACATATGAACTTATGTTATATTATGGATACCTTGTTTGTGGTTTTGGCTGCATGTTTGATCGTTGTTTATGAGATTTGAAAAGGTCTTATAAGGGTTAGGCTTCATCTGAAGCATGACAATAAAATAACGGGATAAATCAAATCATATAAAAATATTAAATTGTAGCTGTTGTGTTACGTTTTATCTGAAGTTCAATCAAGATCAATCAAGGACGTGGTCAGATCTTGTTTTCATATTTTTATTGAGCTATTATGATAAAAGATGCATATTTTGTGAATCAAAGTGTTTCACTTCATTTAAAAGTTTTTTTTTTTTTGTACATAAGCTGCTCCAAAAACTTCAGTTCAAACTGGTGCAATTAGAAAGTGTCTGTAAAGAGCTGTCATAGCGATGTAGCCTTGCTCACAAAACACTCAGCAGGAAAGAAGGCGCTCTGGAGTATTGAGAAAAAAAAACATGTTTTGCCTTTTATTTTTTTACCTACAGTATCCAGTACATTCTTGAACTATGATATTTCATCCATAAAGAACATGAGTCACCAAAAATACTTTTCAAAGTGCTTTTAAAGACTCAAACTGTTTCTCTTGTTGCCGGTTTTGCAGCACGTGGAAGAAGAAAGAGGTTGTGTCAGTCAGCGACGGCGTGCCTGTCGAAGCAAATGGGCCGTTTTTGAAATGTCAGACGAAACGATGCAACCTTTCTAAAGGTTAGGCATAACAAGGGAAGCCCCACTATACAAACCCCACTGCCTGACAAGCAGTGTGGTCCCAACACAAGATGAACCTCCCTGCAAACTGACGGAGAGATAATAAAGACATGAGAATGGGAGCCGATCATAAATTGAGTCAGATGAGTCTTAATCGTAACGACAATATTAATGTCTGCTCCAAAGTATCAATAAATCATGAGTTACACTGAAGGTGGCTGCTGAATTTAAATTTTATCTCCATGCATAATTTGATTTTCCCAAACAGCTGCTCGGGGTAATGTGGAGGACTTTATGGGAGGCTGATGGAGTGAGCTACGCGCAACCCAACGAGGGAGGAGGGACGGCCGGTGAGAACGTCTGGGTTTGATTTAATGACTTTTTAAATTAAAGGATGTGGTGTGATCGATTTCGACGGCGTCTACGTGCGAAGTGGCTGCTGTTTTAAATGAGGTGGGATTAAACCGCCGTAGTTGGAATTACTGAATACTGCAGGTCAAATACTCACATTACCCCTTCCGATTTCAAAACAAACACAGCTGCAATCGCTTTGCAGTGTCACGGCGGGGATAATGAGGTTTGTTTTCAACCTTCCAACACTGTGGAGCATGTTTGCAAAGCACCTAGTGGAGAAATCAATCGACTTGTGAACAAGTGCTCTTGCAAAGTGAGAGCAGGCTAAAACTTATTTTTGCCAATTAACTACTTTAAAGCTGCACTAATCAATATTTTTATGTTAACGGTGGGTCTAATGCAGTGGGCAACCTCCGGGGCTGAAAAGTGAAGCCATTGCAGAAGTGCCTTAAACTTGCATTCTTTCTAACAGCCAGCAGGGGGCGACTCCTCTGGTTGCTAAAAGAAGTCTGATTGTATAGAAGTCTATGAGAAAATGAGCCTACTTCTCACTTGATTTATTACCTCGGTAAACATTGTAAACATGAGTTTATGGTAGTACGCTAGTTTCAAGTCTTCTTCAATACAGCATGATGTTCATTTAGTAAATTATGGTCCCATTTAGAGTCAAATAGACCATAAAGCAGGGGATGCTTTAGGGCGTGGCTAGCTTTTGATTGACCGGTTGCTACCACGGCGTTGTCCGGTCTGAGAGTTGACCGTGATTTTGTCCTAGAGCTTTAACTCTTTCACAGTGTGTTTTCACTTCATGAAAGTTAATTGTAACATCACCTAAAAATGTCATATTCAGTGTCCGGTTGTACTTAGCTCCACCCTCTCGTGTCACTTCTGGTTGCAAAAAAACAAGATGGCGACGGCCAAAATCCTAAACTCAAGGCTTCAAAACAGCAGTCTACAAATCGATGGGTGACGTCACGATGACTATGTCCATTTCTTATATACAGTCTATGATTTTGATTCACTCTAACATTGATTCCAGCATCAGCAGGCAGCTATTTTTAGCATCAAACAGTAAACAAACAAAGTTAGCTACTAGCTAACTGGAGACCAAAACAGAGCTAAAAGGAGAATATTAGACTCACCATGACCAGAAATACGACTCCAAATTGATGCTAATGTTCCTTTGTGTCTGCTGGATGTGTAAATAGGCTACTATTTGCTAACATGTTCACCACAACAACTTTATAAGGTGTTAATGTTGTGTTTACAGTTTGTGCGCTGCCCCCAAAACAGACATTTAGGCTGGAAACACCTGTAACTTGGATGTTTACATGACAACTTTCAAGTATTTTCCACCAAGATCACAGGCTTTACAGAGGCTGAATTATGTTGCATTTTGGATAAACTTGAATTAATCATTAATTAAATATAACCACATATGTGTTGCACTGTGTGTAAACAAAATCTTGATTATGTTTTGGTTTTTTTTGCAATGATGCATGAAGAATTGATTTGCTGTCATCATTAAAGATAAAGTATTGCCTCACTTGATCCAGCTGGACACAAACAAATCAATGTCAAGCGGTCGTCATTTTCAGCCGTCTTCAACAACAGTTAACTTAGAAACAGACCCACAGCCACGTTTTCATATTTTGGGTTATTATGAGGTTTTAATTGCTATTCAGTAATTTGTTTTCTTGCACTCCATATACAACCGTGTCTCCTGCAAAATTATTTTCTCATAAAACTAAACTGCATTTTCAAATACGTTGGTTACACCTGGTTCTGTGAACTGTGAAAAGATTAATACAAAATGTGGTTAATTAATCAGTAAAACAGTCATTTGTTTATGTGAATAAATGTAATCAATTATTAAATTATCTAACACTTAATCCAACGGCTCCTCCTTATGCTGATGATACCGACTTATTTTTCTCTGTTAACGAATGTCGTTGTTTAAAATAAACATAACATATTTTTTTTTATTTCAGAACTATTTCATTGTGTTAGAAAAAATGTTTTCTAAATGTCTTGTTTATGAAGATATCACACCACAACTTTATTCCAAATCCCATCCTGAGATATGAATATATTGTGTGGTGTGAAAAGATGCTCCATTGCGAATCACGTTGCATACAAATGTGTCTGCGAGATCATTAATAGCGCCGCAAAGATGAGCCAAATTGAAAATGGAACACAGATGGGTTTTTGCACAGTTCATTACTTAGATTGCCTTCTGAGAACACAATTGTGGAAATACAGTGTGAGTGCATTGATGAGTCACGAGTCTGTATGGCAACAACAAGCGTCTGCTGTGGCTCTGAGGACCGTAGACGGACCGCTGTGAGGCACAGAGACGCTGCTGCTGCTGCTGCTGTTGCTGCTGCTTGTAGTGGAACATCAATGAGTCTCTTTCTCTTATTGTTGCATGTTGCACAGTTTAATAATGAATCATCTGTGCTCTAGATTCACTATCTGTTGATCCTTACGATTTAATTGGGGGGGCGCTGATCGATACCGACAGGCTGCCGAAGAACATCATGGAGGGGGTAAATCCAAAGTTTATTATTTGATGAGATGTGGGAGAATATTCATGCTAGTTCAATCAATGCAAGACATAATTTGATATAATTCAAGGTCGTACACAGATTACACTTTTCTCCCTCCAGACTACAGAAAGAGACTTTACCACCTTTGTGTGAAAAGGATTAAGGAACTTTGTCGATCATTTTGGGGTTCATTGTTTGACTTTTTTGCCAACAGTTAATCCATCCTCACTAAAGCTTAGTTTATACGCACGGGAGGCACCGTGACGCGGAAACAAACAAAGAAAAAACTGAAATATGACATTAGGCTTGTTCGAGATGAACTGCGCCACGCCTGGAAAGTAGACAAGATCAGGCGGCAGCAGCAGGGGGTGGTGACAAAAAGCTGCGATCAAGTCGGACAGTTTCCAGCAGCCTTCACGGCTTTATAGGAAGTCACAGAAAAAGTTACTTCCTGTTAGATCCGATCTGTAGGCCACTTGTAGTTTTCAGACCACGTTGGGATTTATTTATATTTGTTTGTAAATCTATGTGGTAATGTGCGTATATCTGGCATTGGATTCTATCCTTTATTATTGTTATGTCCGCCTTGTAAAGCACATAATGAGCACTCATTTTGATAAGTGTTATATATAGATAACCTTCATTATCAGAATTATTGTTATTATCAACCTCACAAGATATGTTTAACAGACGAAACCTTTATTGTACAAAATGAGACTGATACAATCTAGCGTTAAATATTACAATTACATAGAAAGTTTTGACTTTCTACAACACGTGGTGTTTGCTGTCAAATCAGCCAATCAGCTCTTTGATCGGGCGACAGCCAGGAGTTTCCCATCATGCCCTGGGTCTTGCAGATGGTGGGAGCAACTGCGGCACCTGGCTCTAAAAACTGCGGCCGTCTCGATCTCGTGAGGTTATCGTTGCCCACGTGTGCATGACGTCAGAGCAAGTAGGTATCAAGTCGGACACAAATCTAACCGGCATGCATTGCGGGGCGATCGCCGGTGATCGATTCTGTGCACGCCTGGCTCATCTTGAGCCTAATGACACTCTTTGCTAAGACATTCAGCTCAGGTGCTTCACGTTTCTCCTGATCATCTCTGAGGTGTTTCTACTCTTTGATTAGAGTCAGCTGTGGTGAATTCAACTGATTGGATGTGATTTAAGAAGGCACACACACAGCTGTCTGTATCAGAGTGAGTGATATGAGTGAAGGTTGATGAGGGAAAAACATTTATTAAAACAGGTTTAGCACAAGGCTGCAACATAACAGTGAAGGGGTCTGAATGCACTGCTTATTTTACAATTGAAAACTTTACACAACCAAACTGACCCTGTTCTGAATGAATGTCAGCATATATTGGAGAATAAAAAGAAATTCATCATGAAACAGTCTGCTGCGGGTTAAAGATTAACCTAGAGTAATAGTTTAAATGTGCTGAGTCCTGTTGAACGTTAACAATAAGACAAAAGGTCAAAATGTGTTATGCAAGTAAACACTTGAAAGTCAGTTTTGTAATTTCAATAAAGTAGACTTCTTATTTTAATGTCCTTTTGAAAATGACATTTTAAGAAACCGCACAGCTTTGACTCTAAATTAATTGAACGAGCACTGAAACTAAAGCTTCCTTAATTTAGTTGTTTCACTCAAACATTCTCCCTTAATTTAAAAACGTATTATATATCATTATGTTTAACTACTCCTGCTGTCACTCAGTGATAGTTTGTCATTTTTCCTCATGGCTCTGACTCACAAGTGTGTGTTGTTTGGCTAATCAAACCTCTCCTCATGAAAGGATTTAAACCTGAACTCTCTATAAACATGTGTGTTGGTTGACAAAGATGCTCCAACCACTTCACCTTATACGTTTGAAGCTGATTGAATACAGATTGTCAGGTCTTCTGTCCTTCAGCTAACGCAGAAGCACACTCGATGTTTCTAAACACTTCGACTGTGTTTTGGATCCTAGCAAAATCTTTTTTTAATCATGAAGAGGAGACAGATTAATCAACACGTTCTCATCCCAACTCGTCACATACCGCAGTTTTGTTACGCCACTTTATTTTCGGCAACAAAACCATTATAGTTGTTCGTTGAACCTTGTGAACAGCGGACACGAACGAACAGCTGATTGTAACGTAACACACAAGAGACAAACAGCGATCTCCGGGATGAAAGCCTTGTATGTGTTTGTTGGAAAAATCCGAGAATTTCTGAGATAAAAGTCGTAACTTTACAAGATATAACTCATCAGTGTGTTGTTTTCTTCTGAATAATCCCAGTTCACTGCAATGTCTCTTCAAAGTCTGGCTGCTTATGATAATATGATTCTAGGCTAAAATCATATTTCCTTATTGCTAAATCCGACTGCAAAGTATAATTTCATTTGATTGGGTCATCCACTGCAGGCGTAATACACAGCAAGCAGCTCCGATGTTGAACTAGCCTTGCAAAGTGAAGCGACGTGGTTCCTTGGCATGAGACAACAAATTTTTCCCGTTTTTTCTTTCTTTTTTTTCTCGTACATTTGTGACTTTAATCTCAGAGAATTTCTTGCAAATCTATGACTTTATAATTCCCGAGAATATTCAAGTTTTTCCTCATGAATATGTGAGTTTTTCTCAAAAATTAATTTCAAATTTTTTTCACGTTAATTTATTATCTAAATTGTTTTTATTGATTTTTTGGCAGGGATTTATAATAAACAGGCACAGAAAAAGAACAGAGACTGCAACCAATCATGCAAATTTATGACTTTATAATCTCAGAGAATATTTAATTTTTTTCTCGTAAATTTGTGAAGGGTTTTTTGTAAATTCCGATTTAAATCTCAGAAATATTACCCCCCTTAACCCCGCTGGCCCTAATTTGCCATCGTAGATTAAAGATTGGTCACTGAAGGATTTGTAATTTGAAATATAGCTGATGTATGGATGGGTTTTTATATTGTGTATATAGTGAGTCTATGTGTGTATCTGTTTCTTCCTCCTCATAACAAGTATTGATCTGAATCTTCCTCCTGTCCTTATCTGCTCCATTTTGTCTTTGACGTCAGCCATGTGTGCACCTTCACTTTCCCTCCATTTTAGTCGTCTCGCTGCACAGCGGCGCTGCTGAAATCATTTCTTCACAACACCTCTGGGCTCCTCACCTCCCTGGGGTGAGGTGAGCCCCGCTGTCATCATCTTCGCTCTGCTCGTCTGCGGGTTGAACATTTCCCTCTCTTATCTGCAGCGTCTGACGAGGCCTGAACAGCCGTCAGAGAGACAGCATTTTAAATCTGGCTCATCGAGGCAAACATCATCCAACAGAGCCTTTCTGCTGTCTGTACGAGTGTCTGACTTCATCCGACACTTCTGTAAAATGGTGAGAGCAACACAACATGCTAAATATTATTTCTTATTATTAGCCAATATTCTTGTTTTTCAAAGCAGCGAAGCAATCACTTCTCAAGTATCGCCTGTCAATCAAATGATGTGCAATATTGTGCAATCTCACCCTCAGTTTCTCTGTACTCTTGTACTCCTCTTCTATTTATTCCACCCAAACAATGTGGTTGCTGCTGCTTCTGGTAACATGAAAAGAAATATTTCCTGTGCACCAGAGGACTTTTCTCAGGAAAGACCGACCCAACAGCGAGTCTACAAGCTGACACAGATACCAGCCTGACATTTAATAACAGGATTGATTGTCATTTTATGTCATTTCTTGTCTTGATAAATTATTATTCTGTTTTGATTCTTTGTGTTTTGATGGTTTGAAGGTAAGTAAAGTTTATTTAATATAGCACCTTTCATAGAACAACATCACAAAGTGCTTCACAGGAATAAAAATATATTACAAAAAATAAGAGCATAAAAGCAGTAAAAGAAACAAATAAAACAAAAACAGTGGTAAAGGCTTTTTGTATTTGTGGAAATGTGTGGAGGTTTGTTTAATTAAAGGAAAGATATTCATTCCAACGACTCACCAACAACATGAATTATTGGGTTTCTTACAAATTAGGTTTAATTATCATATCTCTTGCCGTCGGTTCTTTCAGTTATGGTAATCTTGTACTCTCCAAGGTAATTGTTGAACTCTGTGACGTCACCAAAAAACAAGCCCAACAGGCCAACAAACACAAACTCGCTGATAACTAGAAGGACATTCAGACAGCGTAGACCTCCGCCAAGACCATGCCCTCTCGAAATATTGGAGAAAGAAAATGAATTTGTGTATCTGATGATTCGGATCAGCTCCAAAATGTAATGTGTTCTTCCTTGGCCCATGCTACACCCTTCCACCAAGTTTCATGAAAATCAGGCCAGGAATCCTGCTGACAAACTGAAAGCATAACCTCCATGGTGGAGGTAATTATATCGGTTGTAAACAAACCAACAGTTTCAGTGAGTGCACCCGAAATGTCAGATATAATTCCTCCACTATGGGGCGTCCTTGTGGCACATAGTGGTTAAGATGCATATTGTATACTGCGATCGCAATCTCCCCAGTATGATTCCAGTCGTTACCCCTCTCTCCCTTCATTTTTATTGACCTGTATCCACAAATTAAGGTAAAAAATGTCTCATTACCAGCCCTGTTTCATTCGCAGGGCGTCAAATGGCCTACTGATGTTTTATCACGGCCCTCAGTGTTTGATACCGACGCACAAGGCACACTTTAGTATCTGTATGAGACACACCGGGCTTTCAAGTAAAGCCCAAGTTATGCTTTATGTACAGACGTGAGCTGACGCAGAATGGTGACGAGGAAATGTTTGGATCTTTTATTACTCTGTGCGGTTTTCTCCTTGCAGCAAACCGATATTCTCCTCTAAACTGTAGGGGGCAGTGTATCAAAAACGCACGTCTACAACATGGTTTCATAGAAAACCCAAGAAGAAGAGCTGCTGTGTTTGGTATTCATTATTAAGAGGAGGAGATATCCGTACGGCCGTTGGAGTGCGACATTATGAGACCGATGTGTGAGATGCATGAAGACATAAATGTTTTTGTCTGAACTTCCACACTTCCTCCACCAGTAGTTCCTCAAAGTTCTCCATTTTCTCCGCCCATCCGTGTTCGTGTAGTTATAAAATGTCGGATGTGCACACATTAAATACTTCCAAACACCGCCAGCAAAAGTGTTAATTACTCAAATTCTTTCATCTTCATCTTACATGTTTCAAGATGTTGCAACATGACCAACGTAATACTAACTACAAAATGTACAAGCCTGGCACCACCTCCCCTCCGGTCTCCAGTCCAGCCTCCACGTTGTCTTCCTCCTCAGCTCCTCCACCTCCTGGATCCCCGACGGTCCACCGACCTACTCACCCCGGTCGGGACGGCGGAGTCTCCCTCTCTTCCTTTGAGACTTCCTCTCATCAACAAGCACCTCACGTCCGTCTCTTTCTCTCCTGAATCACAGACCTCGCTGCCTTACTGCTCTCCTCCTCTGCTAACACTGAGAACGCTGCTGCCTTGTTACACAAATGTATGAATAACATTTCCCTTTGTCCTGATACTTCATACGACATCTTTGGCTGCTTGTAATGTTGGCATTGATTACTACTGAAAATGCAATGTAAGCAAGTCTGACTTAATATGCTTGAAATGCTCTGCTAAGAAAAGAAGAAAAATACAAACAAGGTTCTTCTGACTGAAATATGAATGCAAATAGAAGCTGAACAGAGTCATGACTTTTGGTATTGTTAGAACGAATCGGTGGTGAGAGATAAGGAGCATCATTTATTTCTCTTTTTATACATTCTGGGAGGTTTTGCTGAGCGTGCATGTTCTTACTCAGCACCTTTTGCATTCACACGCTTATTTACATTTGTACTCTCCCTATAGCGCTATACAGATATCCACCGGCTGCCGCTGAAAGGATCCAACAACCGGGACTCGCTGTGCTCGAGGGGACGTCCGCAGCAGCTGTTTGGAGGGAGAAGGAACAACAACAGAAGTTTGTTGGCTATAGGTTATTCCAGGGAATCAACACAGTGACCACAAGCCAATCATTGTTCAGCTGTATAGAGAAAGAGAAACTCATCAAACCTGGACCGAACCGTAAACATCAGTTAACCAAGGTGACCGGCCGAGATGATGAGATCTGAAATCTTTGGTTTGAAATAGAAAATGATGAAACAACTTTTCCTCTGTGCATCATAAAAGCTGAGAGAGAAAACAAACACCAATAAGATCTTATCAACCCAGTCGAGCCATATATTTAGTCTTATGATCTTGTTTTTCATATTAAAAAACACAATCTGCCAGCAAGAGGAAATACTTCCATGTTTATACTTTCAAGTGTCGACATCTAGGAAATCAAAATCTAGCTTTAAAGCCCCTAAAGGCTTAAATCTTTCTCTGTAACATCAAACATTGAAGACTAAAGAGCAACAATTAAAGTTAAACTTTTGGGAAAAAACAGCCTCAGTTATTATTTATGAAGAGTTTAACTGTCACAAAGGCTTTCTGTTTGTTTTTGCCCATTCTGCCTCTCTGGCTGTTTCTCATTTCCTGATTTTGTGCCTCCCCGTCTCCTCACTCCTCTGGCTCGTGACCTGGAAATCAACCTCAACGCTCCATCTTTATGGACGTCCAAGTTCCTAAAATGCATCTCGAGGAGCGAGGAGGCTTGCCGGAGGACCTCTAAGCGAGGATACACACAGCTGGAATAATCTCAAACCATGGCAGAACTCTACAAATGTTCCTTTTTCATTCGGTTGTAGTTATTTAAGATGATCAAACTTTCTGCCCTTCACCGTTTGCGTAGCGCCTCGTAAGGCGTCGTTCTAAGCGCATTCCTTAATGACATTATGGCTTCGTCCGAAATCACATACTACGCACTACATACTCAATATGTGTACTATCGTTTTGTGTGAATAAACAGTAAGCACGTATTTGTTCGGACGCACTGAGCAGTAATTTACGTCATCACTTCCTGAGAGCCTCCTTGCCGGTTGGAGACGTGTAACCGTGGTAACCAACCTCATGTGATCAAAACGACAGTTTGTGGGCATCAAATTTTGAATGAATCTAAAAACTATATTACGCCTAGAAAAGTGCAGTTTTATACTTACAGTTAAATTGAAGCATTATTGATGTTACAGAGCTGTCTGTTATGAACGTTGTCGTCACTACCGCATTGCATTGTGGGATATTTATGCCACCGTAATGTCCCACGTTTCATACTAAGGTTTTAGACATACTACAATACCTCACATACTATTTTAGCTACTAAATAACATGTTAGTGTGGAATTACGGACGCAACCGTACACCGTAATATTACACGTGTTTATTATTGAATGTAGGCTTCATCCAATTCAACTGCTATAATGGTGACATGATGTTTACAGCTGCTGACGGCAAATTATTATGTCAATAATCTCTTACATTCTAATTTGCTAAATCCGACATCTGTTCATTCTTGTCACATTATGCCACGTTGTGAAATGAAATAGTAAAAGTAAATACAGCTGACAGAGATCATAAAATACAGCAGTAAAACAAAACAATGGACAGCTGATGCAGCTGTGCCACATGTCATGTTTAATTGATGTCGCTTTGAAATAACGACTACGAGGTGAGGATGTCTCATTACTTAAATGCCTTTTGCCTCGACTCCTCTGTCCTTCTTCGCCCTGCTTCGCTCGCATATCCCGTAGGAGGGGCTAAGACGCAAGGAGAGGAGTCGAGGAAAGGAATCGAGGAGGTACAAACTGGGAAATGGGAAAGGCCTCTCTATCCCTCCTTCCAGCCACTTCCTCTGCATCTCTATTGTCGTCATTCTCCACCTGTCCACCAGATAGACCCAGACTTCCCTCATCCTGGTCACCTGACTCCCACATCCTCCTGCTCACCTGTATCTCATTTCCCAATCACCCTGTCAGTACTTATACCAGCCCCATTTCTCCCAGTCAGCTGCCAGATTGTCAGTGTTGCTTTGTGCGTTGCTTTCCAGCCACCTGAACCCTTTATCCTGCTTGCAGCCATATATCTTCACTTAAATAAATCACTGCCTCACACTCACCTTCCTGACACCCTAACACTCAGTTAATCTGCTTCATCAGGGCCATGTGGCTGTTGTTTGATCAGATTTGACCGACGGTGGCAGCAAATCCAGCAGCCAACCTGACAATTATCATCAGGTTTTAGTTCAACTGAAGCTAAACTCTGATTAGTGCAGGAAAATATCACCTTTGTCCAGCTGAGCTTTGGCCGTTTCAAACTAGTGAGAAAAGCAAGGACAAAAACACAAACACAGAAATCTCTCCTTTGAAATAAAACTAATAAAAAGCTGTCACCAGTCTGGTCGCATATTGCAGTGTGCAAGCCAGAATCCTTTTACCCACAATACTCTGCATGGCAGATATATGAGCCAGAGGGTCAAAGTTCTAGGCGCAATGTTGATGATGAAGTAGTCTGTCCCAGCTGTAGGCATACTGCTTGCAACAGTACGTTCTTTGTAAGAGCAGCTGCAGTACTGAAAGTAAAAAGAAAAGTGTGTGATTTGGAATTTATCCTGGGTTTCAAGACCTTTTTAAAGAACAAGAGATATTGTTAGTACGATTTTTTTAGTTTTTTTTTTTATCTCACCAAATGCAGGTCATGTCTGTATTAAACACAGACTGTATATAAGAAGTGGACGTAGTCACTGTGACGTCACCTATTGGTTTGTGGACTACGGTTTTGAAGCATCAGGTTTAGCATCCGTCACCATCTTGGTTTTTAATCGTCACCATCTTGATATTTTGCAACCAGAGGGGACACGAGAGGGTGGAGCTAAGTACGACCGAACGCTGAATAAGACATTTTTAGGCGACCAAAATATTACAATTAACTTTCATGAACTGAAAACACACTATGAAAGGGTTAAAGTTCTATAAGACCACTCCCAGACAGGACAACGCCGTGGTAGCGACCTGTCAATCACAAGGTAGCTCCGCCCTAAAGCATCCCCTGCTTTATGGTCTATTTGACTCTAAATGGGACCATCATTTACTAAATGAACATCATGCTGTATTGAAGAAGACTTGAAACTAGCGACTGAGACCATAAACTCATGTTTACAATGTTTACTGAGGTAATAATTCAAGTGAGAAGTAGGGTCATTTTCTCATAGACTTCTATACAATCAGACTTCTTTTTGCAACCAGAGGAGTCGCCCCCTGCTGGCTGTTAGAAAGAATGCAAGCTTAAGTCACTTCAGCATTGGCTTCACTTGTCAGACCTGGAGGTTGCTGCCTGCTGCACAAAAAAAGGTGTTTTATTTACAATATATTACCGTATATTTTTACATACAGACTTTATTTTTATGCAACTCAACCTTAAACCCTCTCAGTACCTTTTGATATAGGCGACATGACGCATTGTGAAATTCACACTGAATTTTGCTCGTCTGCGAGTCGTCATCAGCCAGGCTGTGCAATATTTTATCACAAAAATCTCTATTTTTTTTTGGTATTGTCAAGCCCAAATATAAGGCAGTGATTAATAATGAATCAGCTCCAGTTACAACCTTGAATATGACATGTATTTTGAGTAAACATAGAGCCAGGACCATGAGGCCAACTCTATAATGCTGTAAACAGAGTATATTTGCACCACTTTCTCTCTGTGTTTGTGCTCATATGTGTGTGAAAAACAAAGAGACAGTGACACAGAGGCAGGCAGAAATAAGTGCGCTGTGTTTTTAGCCGGTGACATCTGATGGAGGAGGAGGGGATGAACAGATGTACTTTGTTCATGCGTCTGACAGGCGTACCAGAAAGCTCTCTCCCCTCTCCACGTCTCTGACAAGCGAGCACATTCTCCCCCCCAGATCTCCTCTGAGCCGTACACCTCTTCTCCTCCCTCTGCTGTCCCTCAGCCACAAACCGGCCCTCAGCACCCGCAGGTGGGACCTCACCGGCGACTGGAGCCAACGTGCCCGGGATCCCATTAAAAAAGCAGCTCTGCGTGCCGTGTTCTCTCAAGTGTAAAGCCTATTTCATTCCCTACAAGCCAAACAGCTTGCAGTGGCTTGACGCTCGGGTGGTTTGTTGCAGATGGAAAACAGAGCAGCAGAGGTTTGGGGTTTGGTTGGGATCCAGATACAGTTTGTGGCGTGGAGTCAACGGGGTTCTTGACTCGTGGCTGTAAGCTCTCAGTGGTCAGTCCCAAGCTTTGCCCGGTCCTAAAGCCAAGTTTGAGATTCTTGAATGTTTTTTTTGCTGTCATTTAAGTTTTTATTTAAATTTGGGGTTAGTCAAACATCATGTGAAGAAGAAAAGAAAAGAAAAACATACAAACA
>CAKAOH010028812.1:0-19321 GCA_916701665.1 Sebastiscus tertius
CAAAAATGTATGAATTTTGCATCCCCACAATGAATGTGGGTGTTAAGGTCAGTGAGTTAGTATTTGGCAGTTATGTGTGTTTATGTATATATATATATATATATATATATATATATATATATATATATATATGTATATATATATATATATATATAAACGAGTATGTGTTTGTACTGCTCCCCACCGCCTCTCGCTGTGTGCATGAATAAGTGAATGTCTGTGTATCCCACCGCGTGTGAGCCCACCCACCTGTGTTTTGCTCCCTCCTACTCCCCGAGCAGACACCTTTATAGAGACCCACCACGGTTTACACCTGTAGCTCATGGTAATGCTACCATTGATACACACACATGGATATACACACACTGAACACTCGCAGTGGGAGTGGAGAAAAAAAGACCTCCAGTTGCTGCAGATGAGGGTTACGGAGTAGAAAGAGAAGCACACATAAGGAGGCGTCTGACAGTCATTCCTGAGTGCAGAGATATTTTAATTCAGCTTAATTTAATAACAATAGTTTAATTTAATGTCTGTATGTGAAGTCATTTGGTGATTTTTGTGGGCCATTTTCATTAGTGCACCAAATGTGTATTACTCCACAGCTGAAACTAGTCCCCAACAAAAGCACAATTTGTTTGTGCCCAGCTGTTTTAGAGAAATACTTGCCCTTTTTTTTAAATACTAAACTATGTATTTGTGACTCGTTTTTTAAAAAGATTGAAATCCTCACGAACAAATGGGCTGAGTGCAAAAGAATAGAGATTATCAGTTTTGGGCTTTCCAGAGGATTTGTTGACAATAAGGAAAATGTAGAATTGTGCCAGCCTTATTTTACATGAACATTATCTGTTTATAAATATAGTAAACCATTTATACTAAACATAATATAGTTATAACATGTACAATTTGTGCTTTAAGAAGTTGTCACGTATAAAAAAATGTCCCAAAAAGATAAAAAAATATATATTTTTTCCATAAAAGTGTTTAATTATCTTGTTAAAAATTCTTAAAATGACATCTACTCCTCTTTGATCATTGATAAATTTGAAATTTATGAATAAGAAAATATTAAAAAATATGTGTTAAACTGAGATTTAATGTGAGCACAGAGAAACTCTCCTCCTTCAGCAGATGGATGTGAAAACAGCCTCGTAGTGTCTGCACATACATCATTCTGCACAGTGAGGGTCAAACAAGGAAAAAGCAAGAAGCAAAACACATATTCTTTTTTTTCTTTTTGATAATTCAAAATATATTTGCACTCTGCTTTTCTCCCAATTGTTGCACATCTTTCCTTTCTTGTATATAGCTAGAAATGTGAATGAAACCCAAAAGGAAAATGCACAAGGCAACAGTGAAGTGTCGTCCTGAAAGCAAATGCTCTCCTCCTCCTGCCGTCGCCAGTCATTTACCAATATGTCAAATTTCTCTGACCTGTGATTTTTTTTTGAATGCTGGAATGCAGTGCTCATTTTTTCCACAAGTTTCATTCATTCAGTGCCGTCTGAGCCATCGCATGTGACAGATGAATGGATAAACCAACAGACAAATGAACAGACGAACCAATGTCATCAAAAGGGACAAAAACAAGAGCAAACAAAACCAAACTCAGGGGCGAACTCACAGAGAATGGATTACCAACCGCCATCTGCCCCGTCTCAAGCACCGATTCACAACGCTAATGATTTTACAGCGCAAACACGCCCGTAAAGTTTTGTAGCTGAGTGCAATAAATGCGCTTGAGGCCAGTTCGTCAGTTGCAGAGCACACATATTCGGCTGGGTGAAATAATACATCATTAATGAGGAGAATATGAATTCCATTCTCTTATATTAAGAGTGTTTTTAGACATTTTTTGAGTTCCCACGCAAGCAGAAATGTTGCGTGCGTCTCCCCATTAACAGATGCTATGCGCATTTATGCACGAGGCACAGCAGCGTAACTTCACTGATTATTTAAATCTTGTTTTTTTCCTTATGTATTTTCAAAAGTGACATGTATAGGGAGCTTTATTAATTTATTTTTCACCACACAACTGTTATTGCGTCCCAAAATAAATGATATATTTTGGCAGAAACCACCAACTCTCTTAAAGGACCAATGTGTAACATTTAGGGGATCTATCGGCAGAAATTAAATGTAATATTAATAAGTATGTTTTCTTTAGTGTATAATCACCTGATAATAAGAATCGTTGGGTTTTCGTTACCTTAGAATGAGCCATGTTGCACCGCCATGTTTATACAGTAGCCTAGAACGGACAAACCAAACACCTGTCAACTTTTCCTGCTTGGGCCGGAGTCGATAACGTTACTCGCTCCCCTCCCCGCCGCTCTCTCTCTCTTGCTTCACCACTCACTTCCCACATACACACACACACTCTACGCACTGACTCTGCTCCAAATGGCTCTAGAGAGGGACATTTGCGTTCTCTCGTCGGCCACCGTAGCTCTCCAACACGCTAAGCACACGGGAGAGACTTCAGTTGGTTGCAATCTCCTCACCTCACCGCTAGATACTGCTAGATCTTACACACTGGACCTTTAAGACGTGTGTGACTATTGGCATTGATCTGTGTGAATAGGACTTTTTTGCAATGCATAGAAAGGGGCAGATTATACGCTAAATGTATGCATATTACCTCATTTAAATACGTGCACCTAGATGCTATTTGCTTGGCTGCATTTCACCCTTTCAACCATGTTTTTGTTAGCTTAGAATGAGCTCTTCATATCTATATAGGGAGCAGGTCCTCTTTACGGAGTCCGCCATGTTGCACCACCATGTTTCTGCAGTAGCCCAGAATGGACATATCAAATACCGTCTCTAGAGAGGGCCATCACGTTTTTTACGTTACCCGAAGGCCACCGTAATTCTCCAACACCCATGGAAAGGGAGGGGTGAGCGGAGGGGTATTCAGTTGGTTGCAATCTGCAACCACACCGCTAGATGTCACTAAATCCTACACACTGGTCCTTTAAATGTTTTCAGCAGCTTAATTTCACATAAATGCTTCTGTGTCGTGTCTGCTTGTTGCCTATGTTACTCTCCACACGTGCGTGCTCGGCCCCTCTTGTGTCATGTTGGCGGTAACTAATGGAAATGGAAGCAGGAAGTACTCTTGTTATTGCCTGGCTGCCGGCTCTGCTTAAGAGAATCGGTGCGCTCGCAGTAATGCGATAATGCTGCTCTGATGAGGTGTCACTCAAACACCTCGCTACTGAAAAAGATGAGAGGGAAGAGGCAGTGTTATGGCGTGTGTGTGTTTGTTAGCTCATGTTTATGCTAATTCACAACTTATGTCTGTTCTGTGCTATCAACAAACCTGTAGTGTGCTGCATTATTGCTTGCGGTTTTGAGCGTGTGTGTTTGTGTGTGTGAGAGAAGAAGTACCGGTGTGTGTGTGTGTGTGTGTGTGTGTGTAGGTAAACACATCTTGTGTGTGTGTGACTATGTGTGTGTTTGCATTAATTTAGCAGAGCTGTGGAAGCGCCCAGGCAGGCCAGTCTGTTAGCGTAGCCGCTCTGCCACTACTTATTAATCAACCTGGCAGACAGACAGTGGTGGCACTGCCCCTCTGCCTGCCAAATAGGGAGCTGGCCTCACTCTGATAACTTTCAACACACTACACCCACTGCTCCGAGGCTGCCAAATTAGGAGCAACTCTGGCTAAGATAAGTCTAATAGTCTCATGCTGTGGGAGGGTGATAGACTGCGGCTCGCCTAAAAGGCCGATGGTGTGGGTTGTGCGCCGCGAGGGTGGGGGTTAAGAAGAAGAAAGCAAGAGGTTGTGAGGAAGGGAGTGGAAGAAAACAGAAGAATTGTCTTTTTTTTTAGTTTATCCGGTGAGGCTTGGCTCGCCACGTTCCGAGCAAAACTTGGCCCAACCCGGACGCAGGAAGTATCCGCGCTCTAATAGCAGGTTGGCTGAATGTCAGTGCACACTCAAAGTGGAGCAGTTTCTCTGCCAGCAGAAAAAAAGATGACGCTTATTTACAATCTTCATTCATGTGGTAGTCCAGCAGCAGAAGCAATGTCACTGCCAATCTCTGCTGGCAAAACTTCCACCAAGGCAGCAAATTGATCGGCCAAACTGTGACTTTGGATGGGTCAGAAGATTAATCCCTCGGCTCTGTGCTGAAGTGTAAATAATTGTCAAAACCTCGAGTGCAGCCGAGTGGAATCTGTAAGTGCGTTTTTGTTCATTTGGTTCTTTTATGGTCTGCTAAACTTAAAGACTTCATAGCTTGGTTTTTGATGGTGGTTTAAAATGATCTGAATAATGGACATTTCTGGTGTACAGAACCATAAAATGTGTTGTAAAGAAAATGTGACACAGTGAAGGGTTTCCTTGCATCTATTTATGTATGAATTATTCATCAAGGCCTTGGACATCTTTCATATCAGTCTTTCTGTAGATTCACTCATACATATTGACTTTGACTTCTCTCTGACTACACACACTCCTTTGACTCTCCATCTTATTTCTGACATTTCTTCTCACTCTCTCTCCCTCGAACGCAGACGTAGGCCTTCTACTCAAGATCTCTGCACCAGCTTGAGACAATGTTTCTCTATGGAGAGAGCGATGACAGTGACACGGTAGAGCAGCCATACCTTGTCACTGCGCTCAGTTCAAAGTATGAACCTAAACGCTGTTTGCTGCTGACCTTTTCAAGCGTATCCAATAAGATTACAGGAGATCGAGAAGCATGAACATGAAGGTTTCCAGAGATATAATCGAGCCCCGATAGCGCAGGCTGCACTGTGACTTTGGCGTCAAAATTGAAGGTCACATCATGACATGCTCTGGTCCAAGGAACACTTTTCCCATACGACGACACTGACTGACTGACTGACTGGCTGGCTGACGGGGTGCACTGTAATGAAACTTTGTTATGTTATCATGCAACGTGTCCTCATACGACGGTTCGCATGATATGTTACGAAAAGTTATTCCTAATTTTTTGTGTGTTTTTCTACGAATGTCAACAACTTGGTTGGGTTTAGGCAACAAAAGTACTTGGTTACGCTGCAGTCTTCTGGAGTGATGTTGCGCGCTGTCAAGCAACAATTACGCACGGCAGATCTGCTGGTTACATTTTCTTGTAAATCAGCTACTGTTGTAAAATAACCACAGAACCCTAACGTGCTAACGCGCACATCAAAAGTGTCGTTTTGGTTCATTAATTCATTAATTCATTCATTTTGGTTCATTAATCAACTCTGAAAATGTTCGATTTGCCATAAATTTTCATAAACCTACTAATATTCGAAATCTACACAGTTGATTTCTCGCCTCAAAAATTCTCAGAAGTGAATTTAGTGTCAAAATAGCTATGAAAAATGTAAAAAAAAACTTGCTGTTTTGGGCCACGTTTGTTGTGACCATAGACCTGTGCCATTGCAGCGCTTTGCATTGTGGGTTACAGTAGGCGAGGTAGACTGGTCCGATGCATACTGGATTTTTTTTCCAAATCACTACGACATCTGGGTGTTTTTTTGCATACTATAGGTCTTGGTTTTGTTTGCATACTGCATGCTACATGTTGGCCAAATCAGTACGTACTACTAGTATAGTATGAGGTTTCAAATTCAGCCAAGGACTCTGTTTGGTCTCATTTTCAAAGGTAGGCATATCATAGTTTCAAAGGTCTTACTGAACATAATTATGTAACTTGATAAAACAACAAAAAAGTCCAATAAGGGTCAAATAGTTTTTGGTTTCAATCGTCCTTTTATGGTAAAGGTAGTAAAGCTAATCATATAAATAAAATTGACTATTGGCTACAAAATAAAAACAAACCTCTGATCATTCATTGTTTACATTTAATGTTATTCCATTAAATAATGAAATAAATGTTTTTTTACTGTCTAAAAACATGCTTTACCAAACTTATGAACATTCATTGTTGTTTATATCATATATTTAATGTTATTCCTTTATAGATTTGATAAAAAAGAAAAAAATCAGTATGATTTTTCACCATTTCTGAGATGTTTTCAAAGTAGCCTCCTCTAAATATGGTAAATAATTAGAATAAATACATGGAAATAATACTAGTACTGGTAATACTACTAATTCCATGGAAGGAAATGGACATATGTTGGTATAAATCAAATTAGAATTTGATTTAATGAAAATGAAAGGTTACATCCATAGGTATGAGTCTAATAAAATGTAAAAGCATCCCAGATATGTCACCAATTACAGCCACCTGGTTTACATATTTTTTTCTGCTGCATTTTAAAAGTGTTTGAGACATAATCTTTAGTGAAAGCGTGTATCATTCTTTCTGCAACATGACTTGAATTTCCTTGACAATAAACACAGCACATCTTTTATAGGGTGAGCACTGGTGTTGCAGCTCAGACACTTCTCCTGTATAGGCAGCGTTACAGTTGAGTCTGCCTCAGAGATCAGAAGATGGGGAACGATGGACAGCGAGATTAGAAGAGAGGAGAGGAGAAGAAATGTATCCTACAGTCGTGTTGCAATGTCGGCGGGACAGTCTATGAATCACCACCGTACTGTATACACTACTGGGACACACACACACACACACACTGAGCTCCATTAATGCATGGGCTTGTCCAGACGCAGCTGGCTGAATTGGAGAGAAGAAAGGCGGCGAGGGACAGATACACGAGATAACAGAGAGAGAGAGTGGTGGAGAATTGCAGGAATAGATACGCGCTGCCTATCAAGGTACACTGCGTTCTGCTACCTGACAGGTGCTTTCTCTTTGTGCCTGTTCGCCCTGCTGATTGTTCACTTCTTCCCATTGTAGTCTGCTGGCTGGCATTGAGGACACCAAGACGCTTTTATTAGTTTTTCCTTGAATTTTCTGCTGATGATTTTCGTTTCTGTCGGTCCCTGGCCGTCGCTGCCCCTGGCAACTAACTGGGCTGCTATCATACTGTATGTATGGCTTTCTCATGACTACTCATTTATCAATATAATGCATGAAGTGCAATGTTCCTAAGCAGTGTGTCTGATCATTTCAAAGCTAAGATGGGGATTCATCACTGCAGACTTATACCTGAAAGTGTGTGTGAATGCATGCAAAGCCCTGGTCTGCTTACGCATCACAGCTGATTGTCAAAAAGGAGAACTGTAAATGTATACGAGGATAACATTAGATTATTACCTCAGCCAAGGAGGTTATGTTTTTTGGTTTGGTTTGTCTGTTTGTCAGCAAGATTACAGAGACACTACTGGTCTGATTTTCATGAAACTTGGAGACGATCGGCGTGGAGGTTCCCACTCTGAACAAGCTCGTTCTCAGGGAGGAGACTGGCGGTGTGTCCGCGAAATAGTTCAGCTTCAGACGGTTGATCTGCAGAACTGTACCGGTACGAGGCAGCAGCGGGGGGGAGCAGCAGCAGGCCAAAGACCTCCTGGACAGAGCCGGGAATGAAGACTGGAGTGCAGCGTATAGTCATATAGCATATAGTCGATCTATACACTCTGACCCCATGACACACATTGAGTGACAGCCCCCTCATCTGCATAATGAGAAATTAAATGCAGAATGAAATACATAAAAAAATGCAAAAAGAAATCTGTAAAGAAATGTATAAAGAAAATAATAGAGAAATAAATAAGTTTGGGGAAATAAATAAGGGGTGAAATGCATAAATAAATATATGAATAAAATATAAATAAAAAGTAAATGCAACAATATATGAATAAAATATAAATATATGTATAAATAGAAAATAAATGTAAAACCAAGTTAATACATTTCAAAAAATTATTAAAAAAAGAAATACATAAAGAAATAAAAGGGAAAGTTAAACAGAAGAGTAAATAAATATGGGAATTATTACAAAGATAAATAAATAAAGAAGCAAATTAAAACAGAAATATCAATTTACTTCACAGTTTATCAGTTAATTAATGTCTACATTTATTTTTTTATATTATTTTTGCAACATTTAATATTTATTTATTCATTTATTCATTTATTTTTGTTTTTGGCAGGTTCCGTCCTCCACGGTAGCATGGGCCAAGGAAGAACCCATTAAATTTTGGAGCGGATCCGAATTACAGGGCGGATACACAAATTATTTTTCACTTTTGTTAACTTTTTGAGATACGGCATTTGGCCTTGGCGAAGGTCTGCGCTGCCCTTCTAGTTTATTTATAATATATATTGCCTAATGTCTATTTATTACTTTTTTTTATTATAGCGTTTGGCTAGTAGTTGTTTTTACTGGGTGTGATCAAATTCATTAAAAAATACATCCAAGCATGATTGAAGAATTGACATTTATCTCAGTTGGATTTCAAGTCAAGGTTGCAGGTCAGCGGTTAAATCATGTAAATCTTAACGTTGGGTCACAGATTCTAATTTGTGCGCTGCTTGAGGACTTCAGGACCTGTTAAAACAGAAAAGTCAGAGTTTGTTCTGTCTGTAAATTCCACCGACCGCTGATAAATCAGGGTGCTGCTGTTCGAAGCAGCAAATGTTACAGATTTCATAGACTGGCTTCACCTCACAAGACAGACGAGTCTTGGCAAGTTGATCGTATTGTGGACGAGCGCGGCCTCCCTCTCCTTTTTAGAGCGATTTCATTCGGGGCATTACCTCCGTGCATTCAGAACAATGAGTGATGTGACAAAGGCCCAGGCACCAATCATAAGGTTGACAAACAGTGTTATCTGGCTTCGCACATGGGAGCAGTGTTTTCCATTTGGATGTGATGGTGTGAAGAGGGAAAACACCACCTCTGAAAAAAAGACTTCAGCACAGTCGTTTGTTTTTTTATTTTATTCTGAAGTAGAAGACGATAACCCGGTAGCCTTTGGCTTCTGGGTCAACACTCTTTGTACTGCACCGCTCCATGTCACCAACCATGTGTCACCCTGCCAACGTAATGGAGCATTTCATATTCCAAGTATGATTTAAGTTTTAAGTGGAGGAATGTAACATAGTACATTTCCCCAAGTACTTCACTTTAGCGCAGATTTGAGCTGTTTGTACTTGAAAATAATCTGGCAATATGATATGTATTATGATACAGATTCAATATATTGAGATACTGTAAGCAAGGCGATATATTGCAATTTTTAAAATATAATTTTAGTAAAATCTTATTGTATAAAGAACACACAACCATATGCATACAATCGGAGCAAAAAAAGTTAACATTGTTTATGCAATCAGGACAGTAGGATCTGCATTTGCATGTGTCACAGTCTCTGTATCATCCAACATCACAGCAATACATACACTGAGAGGACACATCTCTTTGAAAATGAAATGAAGTATTAACTGAGTTTATCTTTGCATGTAAACTATTAACTAAAAATCAATGCGGTGTTTTTCAGATTTGATACAGTATCACAAAACATGTCACGATGCTTGATTGAAAATTTGATGTTTCTTTATACTTCTACTCTACTACATCTCTAATGTTGCACTTTTTACTCCTCTACATTTCTTTGACAGCTGTAGTTCTGAGTTACTTTGCAAATATTTTTTTTCATGCAAAACATATAATCAGTGTATTTAAAGATAGGGTCGACGGTGTTGGAAAACTAGCTCCGTCTAAACCCCCCCCCTCCACTCACTCACACACACATGCACGAGCACTGCCGCATCGTAACTACTTCACAGACACAGAGCAGAGAGAGGATCTCAACTCAACAATGCTACCTCATGACAAGTAACCGCGGCAGTGCGTTTTCTCCTCCATTCTCCAGTAAACTTGCGGCGGCGACACGGATTGAGTTCAGGCTGGTGCACGCCAAGGGTAGAGGTACGATCAGGGAGGCAGGGAGGCATCTGATTGGTTCTTTCCACGCGGACCGCGAGGCTGTGATTGGTAGATGTTTTTACAGGATTACAGCAGCTACAGATGACGGTTCTTTTCCGGTTCTTTTTCAGAGCTCATAAGTAATGGATCTCTGTCGGGAGCATTTCAACCAATATAACAAATAGTGTATATTGGATAACATTGTCAACCCTGCCTTTAATATGAAGAACTTATATAAAGTAGTTAAAATGAGCTCCACCTCAACCAGATAAAACATTAATATAGTCTTTAATGCATCAATAATAGCTATTCAATAAAAGAAAAAGTTGCTGCTAATACGTCTATACTTTCATTTAAGTAAGAACTTGCCTGTCTTTTACATGTAGCTAACTATTTTTACATTGTGGTATGACTGCTTTAAAGTAAAGGATCTGAATGCGACTCAGAAATTGCGGTCTGAGTGTGGAGATTTGTAGTTCAACTGAAATGTTCATACATTTTAATTCACTATAAATAAATAATATTTCACTCTTATTATCATTTATTTATAATAATTCTGATTCATGATGTGAAGACCATGTTTCCGTAGCAATGTTAGATTTATAATAACACCAAATGGACACTGAATGGTAGGAAACTTAAATATGGGAGACGTTGCTCCCCGATGAAAAACCATGTATCTCAGAAACATCAACTTTTCATGAGCTCAGAGAAAGCGTCCAAATGTTTTATTTCTCTCTTAAAGGAACAGTGTGTAGCATTTAGGGGGGATCTCTTGGCAGAAATGAATATAATATTAATATGTTTTCTTTAGTGTATAATGACATTTATGTCTACATACAGAGCGGGTCCTCTTCACAGAGCCGGCTACCATGTTTCTACAGTAGCCTAGAACGGTCAAACCAAACACTTGCTCTAGAGAGAGCCTTTCAAGTGTTCACGTCAATCACCGTAGTTCTTCTACACGCTGAACACACGGGGAGAAGTTTCAGTTGGTTGCAATCTGCAACCTCACTGCTAGACGCCGCCAAATCCTACACACTGCACCTTTAAATAGGAGTATCACTTAATCTTTGAATTCATCTGAAAACTATTTTTTTATGGAGATGCATGGCTTTCTTGGGACATCGAGTGTACTATGGATGCTAATTTTGAAAAATCCTAACTGATAACCAACCCTCGTTAACCAATTATTAACCGTTAACTGACAAGATTAGTGCGTTAAATGCAGTGGTGCTATTTTTAGCGCCTAACAAGCCGCCCAGCTGCAACGATAAGCCGATGCACAAACAGGTTAAATCCATCATTTATCACCAGCTGCAGCGTATGAGCGAAACAGACAACTGAGTCCCCAGTTCACCCCTCCGAGAGAGTCACTGTAGCAGCCATGACGCTGCGTGTATTGTCGCCTCCACCGCATCATTTAGTTTAGCTGCGAGGTTGTCAGCTGTGTGTCAGCCGGCCGTAACGTTAGCGAGTGACCGACAGACCGCGTGTGTGTGTGGCGGCGGTGAGTGTGGGGTTGTCGGTGGCGTTATAGCCGTGAACGTAGCTGTGCAGTGTGTACAGTTTATTTGTCGGTGAATGAATGCTACAAGCCAAGCTCCCGTATCCTGCAACAGCAACTCAGACTCTCTTAAGGTGGGCTGTTAAGGTGGACCAGCTATTCTCCTTTAAGTGACGAGCCGCTCCTCTGAGTTTTTTTAACCGTTTAACTGATTAATCGGTTCAAATTCTTAATGTCGGTTAACGGTTTAAACGGTTAATTATTAAAATCCCTAGAGTGAACTCTGCCGTGTTTTCCCTTTCCCCTACCCATGTGAGTTTTATTGGTCAACAACTAGTTAACATTGAAATCCTGACCTACCACAAATCAACAAACGCCAAATGTGTAGGAGATGGCAGTGCACAATTCTTCCAGAACATTGTTTATCTAAATTGTTTACCCAATATACATGCAAGTGGAAGGTCAAAGTAATCGAAAGCTTTGCCGATTGCGTGTGTGTGTGTGTGTGTGTGTCTAAGGGTGTTTGTGTGAAGGATGAGTAATCGAGAGGGATTTGAGAAGTTGTCCTCCACATGAGGCAGGAGTCAGATTGGTTTCTTTATGCCTTGGAGATAAAGTTCTCTTTGTCACACACACACAAACACAAACAGGCCCGTGTCATCCACACTTTTGATGCGAAGCCTTATCTGGCAATTACCTTCCAATACTGAAGGCATTCGGCATAACTGACATTGTCCCCATCAGAGTGAAATGCATTTTTATCATATCATTTGCATATTTTAATTACACTGCCAGGGAAGGGGGAAGACATCAGACATCTCGATGAATGTCTGTTCTGTTGTTTTACTTCTGATGGACAGGATGATCGTGAGAATGATATAGGGCTGCATGTTTATGGCCAAAATGATAATCACGATTATTTTGATCAATATTGAGATCACGATATTTTTACTTCAATTTCACATTTAAATAAACAGAGCGCTACTTTCACTTCCATGTTGAGCTACATTCCAACCGTCAAAAAGTCTATATGTTGTCTTTTCACTCTGTTATTGTCATCTATAGTGGTTATTTGCATAAAAACACACAATTCAAATGATTAGGAAATACACAATTGCATTTTTATTAGGGCTTTTAAAGTTAACGTTATAATAACACTAATTTCTTGAACGCAATCGATCTTCCGGAGATCGTACCGAGCTCAGTTTTAAAGCTAGAAGAAGAAGATACTGGCATCATATGAAACTAGTAAACCTAATGAATCCATTGGTACCAACCATGTCATACTAGCTCGTCAAGAAAGAGGTTAGTTCACACTCCAAACATGCGCTAAATTTTGGCGAGAAAAAACTGCCCTTGACCTCTGACCTCAACATATGTGAATGAAAATGGGTTCTATGGGTACCCACGACGTTCCCACTTTATGATAATCACAGGCAGTTTTGGAGCAAGTCATAGTCAAGTCACAGATGTGAGACATCTGAAACCTGTCCGGCTTCGACTGGCTGCTGACTGACGGTGCACGCTGTTAGTTTAGGAAGCGCTTGATTTACGCAGCAGAGTTTCGTGATTAATCGTGATCGCGATTAATATTCGATTAATTGTACAGCCATAGGCCGATATATACTGAAGTGGTGCGTTAGCGGTGTTGAGGTTTGGTATCAATCATGCAGCAGGGAGAGGAGCATCTCAGCGCCGCCACACTCCCCCAGCGTGAGGCCGACCCTGTGAGTTAAGGAGGAGGTTAGCAGCTAAATAATGAATCCCAGCACTTAACAAATAGAGCCTCTTTCATTGAACATGTTTTGATGTGAAATTTGTAAGGCTGAGGCTTTCTGTTCACTTTCAGCCCCAGTTTAGCCAGGACTGTCACTGCAGAATCAAAACTTTTCCACAATACTACATGAAATATTGAGAACCATAATACAAGATAGTTAACCAAAATAGAGCCACGCTTCATTGTCACGTTTTTAAAAGGTGCAAACTGAGAATTATATGATTGTTTTTGTAATAAATAAATGACAAAATGGTGCCAGCTGAACAAAACCCATGCTCAGCTAAACTGCACCACGCTGCCTATATTCAGTGTGCCATGCAAACTTGAGCGCTGCGTGAGGAGGTGTTACAGTATCTAGGCCAACCCAGCATGGGCTCTGTTTGAAGTATTGCAGCATTTTGCCAGCGCGTAGTGGAATAGCAGAGGTCTACTTTTAGCTCCGGAGATGCACAGACACAACAGCCATTCATTCCGCTAGCAGCCGTGGAAGGCGGAAACATGAAGAGGAGGGGACGGCACACACACACACATGCATTCACAGACAGACTCTCACACACACACACACACACACACACACCAACGTATGCACATACAAATAAAAAGCCCACATTTCACACAAGCAACACTCCGATGCTCACACATACACCCACATGCGCACACCCCTGCAGACGTACAATGAGTGTTTATCCGTTTATTTCTGCTGTTTGTTTGTTTTGCTCGGTAAATCCTAACCACCGCACAGCTGCTGCTGCTGCTGCTGCTGCTGGAGCAGGCGTGGACAGCAGTTTGGGGATTCATTAGCTCTTGTTTTCCTCCCTCTGTTTTCCTCCATCTCTTCGTTTTTTTCCCTCCATCCCTGGTCAGGGGCATTGTATAATCAGTTTATTGTAGGGTTGGACCGAGATACTGCTCATGTGGAGCTGATTTTGGCACTTTGGGCTTTCTTTATTCAATCTTTTTTCTTCTTTTTTTTACATTTTTGTAACACTTTCATGGTAATTAGGGGATAATTAACAAGTAACCTAATTGAAATTTCTTTGCAATCACTGCAAAATTACCCCAATATATACCTGAAAATGTATCAAAAAATTACTTTTTGTTTGGCTGTCTTGACTCTGGACTTTTATTATTATTATTTCATATCTATTATGAATATTATTTAATAATTATATTCCGCTATTTCCCAATAAGCAGTAATAAATAGCTGGTAATTTATTTATTAATTTCCTGGAAAATAATACAAAGTTAATTGATGTGCTTTATTTCCATGTCTGCTGATAAATAAATAATAATTAGCAAATAACTTATTTGAAATTTCTTTAAAAAAAACTCCCTGAATCATGACATTAGCTTCCAGGTTGTGTAGACAATAAGTCACACAATGGGGAGATTTGTGCCTGATCAGAAGTGTCTTCGCAAGCCTAAGGGCCCTATTTTAACCATTATATGCTATTTTATCATATAATTATTAAATCATGTTTAGAATAAAGTCATTTTCAATACATTTTGAGGTAAATATTGGGGTAATTTGGCAGTAATTCCAAAGAAATTTTAAATCTGTTACTTGCTAATTATCACCTAATTACCATGAAATTTGCGGACCTGTAAAATGAAATGTTACCCACATTTGTTTAAGTTTTGGCCAATCCAACACCATGTCAAAGTCAGCTTACTCATCATTTTGAATACTAGTAAGTCTCTGGAGGAGCTTGTCTAAGTGACCCGAGTGATGATGTCATCAGGGTTATCTCAGCTTGGCCTTGTAATAGGATGTTACAAATATATCAAAAAAAAACAAGATCTGTGTTGCATGGAGTTTGAAATCTGTATTTTTAAACCTGAAAAGGGTCACATTAAAATACAGAGACAAATTATCAGATGCTAAGAGCTTGTGGCAAAGTCCTGAACGACCTGCCCAACTACCTGCAAAAGCTCAGTACCAGAACCCTGACCTCAATTATCAAATCAAATTAAAATATTAAAAAATGAACCCAGCTGTTATTGGGTAGTCCAGAATCATGAGCGGAAGGACTCTAACTTGTGGACTAAAATGATGGTATTATACGGGCCAGCAGAGTCTCACAGGTGAGATAAAACACACACATACATCAACAGTGACTCTCTCGTCTTCTAAAAGCATCACAGGAGTCTCTCCAGACTAAAAACAATTACTGTAGCTATCCACGCGCCCACACACATTGTGCCATACATTGCGTCCGATCTGGCCCACGGCGCCCCTATTTCACCCGCCATTACCCTCTGACTGGATAGAAGCCCCCAGGGACTGCAGCACCCAAGGGAGCCACATGATGGATAAACAGGAGTGTGCAGGGGAAGGAAGAAGAGGTGAGGGAAATACAAAAAAAACAAAAAAACAGGGGAGACGAAGGCTTTGAAATTCTGAGCACACGCTCGCATCATGAAAAGGATCATGATGCGAGCGTGTGATCAGGCAGGTGAGCTATTGTTCCTCGGGGTTGTAAAAGTGTTCACAAGGCAACAAAACCTGATCGATAGACACACGCCGTCACTCTATAAAGACTCTAGTTAAAAGAAGGGGAGTGAGATAGGTACCGGCCTTTCTTCTTGTCCCCGTGGACACACACACACCTGACAATGCATCATCTCACTTCCTGTGACTGTTTGTCCCTTTGTGACTCATTCTGTCTCAGTCAGAAGCTCTCGTCCTTCTCCTTCTCTGTCGTCCTCCCTCTGTGTACGAGTGTGTGTGTGTGTGTGTGTGTATGTGTGTGTGTGTGTGTGTGTGTGTATGTGTGTGTGTGTGTGTGTATGTGTGTGTGTGTGTGTGTTCTCTTCTGCATCCCTGTGACACACTTGGATCGGCCAACGACAAAAACAAGAGCAGTCGCACTCCTCGATGTTAAACACACATAAAAAACATGCATGTGCAGATTGAGGCACTCGCGGTCGTACTCTGCTGGGAGCTGGCCTGGTTTCTCTTTCACCAGCGTCCACACACACACACACACACACACACACACACACACACACACACACACACACACACACATTTTCTGTCTTCCTGTTGCACTATCTCTGTGTTGTTGGACCACACAAACAGAGCAAACAGTATGACAACACACAGCTTGAGATGACATCAAACACATTGATGTGAGCACACACATGCACACACACACACAATTGGCCCTTTGACTTCATGGGAGAGCAAGAGAGTGACAAGGCTTGAAAGAAAGTCCACTGACAGTCCATCCGCTAACCTCCAAACACACACACACACGAAGGACAGGACTTCAGAGGCTAGCAGCCTTAGTCCCAGACTAAACCCTGAGAGATGGAGGGATTGGGAGCCACAGGGGACCGGGGAGATGAAAGAATGAATGAGGGAAGAGCGAATGAAGGAGCTTCCATGAAAAGGAAAACCAGTGAAAGAGGGAGGAAACGGTGCAAAAAAAAACTGAAGAAAATTTGACACACCAAAGCATTGCCTTTACAGTTTACCAAGATTTCAGTCGTGGTTGATTTAGTGACACCTGGTGGCAACAGCAAGTGTGTGCTAATTTTACAGCAAGCACTTGTTGAGCTAAAAGTGGTGACAAATATTGCGTTACCTGCTAAGTGATCTGTATAGAAGAAGGGGGCTGCACGGTGGTGCAGTGGTCAGCACTGGCACCTCACAGCTAGAGGGTTGTAGGTTCGAATCCGGCTTGGGGCCCTTCTGTGTGGAGTTTGCATGTTCTCCCCGTGTTAGCATGGGTTTTCTCCGGGTACTCCGGTTTCCTCCCACAGTCCAAAGACATGCAGGTTAGGTTAATTGTTGACTCTAAATTGCCCGTAGGTGTGAATGTGAGCGTGAATGGTTATCTATACTATGTGTCAGCCCTGCGATGGACTAGCGACCTGTCCAGGGTGTACCCCGCCTTCGCCCAATGTCGGCTGGGATCGGCTCCAGCCCCCCCGCGACCCCTAACAGGATAAGCGGTTGCAGATGAGAGAGAGAGAGTATAGAAGAAGCAGGTCAGCGTGGATATTTTCCCTGATTGATAGGTCAAAAGCTGTTAAAACTGCTGTGCTTGTATCCGACTCTGTGTACTACCTTCATTAAAAAGTGTGTGTGACAGTGATCCCACAGTAATACGCCTCATGTGCGTGTCCGTGCGCTCCCCGACGTTCGCTCTATGCGTTCTCACCATTCATCTGAGAGCATGCAAAGGGGCTTTTGTGCAGTCCTGTCTCTACTATTATTCATCATGACATGCGGTCGATTTGCAGTCTAATAATACTAATAATCAGTTATTAATCAAAGAACATAAATATACACATCAGAAGCATTAAAGTGCTGCACAAACTTCTGTCATTCACTGAAATTTGTGTGTGGGTGCGCCACATTTTTCTCACGAGCCAATCAGAGCAGCAGACTTTCAGAAGGGGTTTCTTAAAGAGACAGGCGCTAAAACGGAGCGTTTCAGACAGAGGGTGAATACAGGTATATTCAGACAGACAGTATGAGAAAAATAAAGTGTTTCTTGAACATTAAAGCATGTAAACATGTTCAAGTAGAAACCCAAAATACAAGTACGAACCTGAAAATGAGCACGATATGGGACCTTTAAGGGTTATACCTTTTTAAACTGAGAGGATGCAGCGCCACTTCACTAATTGTGGGACCACAGCATCATTAACCCGCTGCTGTTGTTTTCTCTGCTAAGTCAAAGGTTGCAGAAAGAAATAGATGACAAGAAAATGTGGGAGATAGGGGTATGGGGAGAGAAAAAGAGCAAGACAGTGAAATGGGAAATAGCGAGAGAGAGAGAGAGAGAGAGAGAGAGAGAGAGAGAGAGAGAGAGAGAGAGAGATTAGCGAGATGTGCTGACTGCTACTGACACCAAGCAGGTCTCCCCTTTATACGGCTGATTGTTCACATCTCAAAATGCCATTGTTTTTCTGCTCATGAAAGGGTATTGTACATTAGACATATCCAGACTCACTTAGAGAGGTCCTGCCCAGTACGAGGGCATCAAATCTGAATAATTTCACAGATAATTGGGTTGTCACAGCCAGGCAATAGTAATAACAACTTTAGAGAGAGAAAGAGCACAATAAGAAAGAGGGAGAAGAGCGCAGCGAATCACCCAAGGCCAATCGCTGTGTCTAAGCCAGAGTGGTGTTTGTGGAAAAGAAGCCTCTTTATAAGCTCGCTGAGAAAAAAATGTCCCCTTTTTCTACCACCCCCCCCCACTCGCTTGCGTCATTCGGCGTGAAATGGCAAAACGTTTAGCGCGGCGGCGGGATGATAGCGCGGTCCGATTTCGGCGGCGGTGGCATAAACAGTGAGGCACGCCGCTGTAATTGCCATAATACACTTAGACGCCATTTGCGAACGTGCAGCCTATCTAACAGGCAGACGGCTTTCATCACCTTCGAAAGAAGCGGGCACAATCTGAATGTGTGTGTGTGTGTGTGTGTGTGTCCTGTCGAAAACGCGTGTGTCCTATACATTATTCAGATGCTTCGAGCCGCCCGCATCTGTTCATCTCTCTGGACGACACACACTCTCCTCTGATAGACAATAATTACTATGCCGCCAAGAACACACACACTCACACAGAGCGCTGGCACCCACGTCAACCTCCAACAATGAATCCTCGCGGGACAAAGTGTGTTAGAAGCACAGTTTGTCACCCAGCGTCCGCACCGTTCACACACACAAATCATAATCACATGTATGGCTGCACTCACAGTCACAGATGCATGCACCTCTGTGCACACACACAAATCATTATGACAAGTACGGCCGCACACACACACACACACACACACACACACACACACACACACACACACACACACACACACACACAAGAAACCTGTACAAGCATAATGTCATGGCTCTCTGATGGCACATAAAAGGGCTCATTGTTACTACAGGATAGAGGCCCAAAAATGACATTTGGTGACAGAAAAATGAGCGTGCACTGGGTCTGTGTGGGCGCGAGCATGTTTGAATGATTACATATAGGCTTTGTGTGTGCGAATGTGTGCCCTGTTTACATGTGCGATGGAGACGGAGAGTATGTATTTGCGTTATCCCCGTCTTTGTGTGCTCGCATGTATATGTATAGTCTGTTTCTGTGTGTGTGTGTGTGTGTGTGTGTGTGTGTGTGTGTGTGTGTGTGTGTGTGTGTGTGTGTGTGTGTGTGTGTGTGTGTGTGTGAGAGAGAGAGAGGGAGGCAGTCTTCTCTGTAGTGTCAGCCTTTGATCAGTGTCCCTGTGTGTGTGTGTGTGTGTGTGTG